>PVJD01000525.1:140000-343820 GCA_004026545.1 Mormoops blainvillei | reverse complement strand
ATAAGTGAGATTATAGGGTATCTGTCTTTCACCGCCTGGTTTATTTCACTTAGCATCATGTACATCTTTTGTTAATTTTTCCTACACATTTAAGCCTTTTTAATGCTAGTATATTTCCTTAATTTCATTTTTAGAAATAACTAACTACTTATATTGATATGTTCCCTACAACCTTGCTAAACTTGCTTACTATTACTGTTCATATATTCCTACATTCCTTAGAGCTTTCTACATAATGATCATGTAATCTGCAAATAAAGATCATTTTATTTTACTTCCATCCCGTCTTTATTCTTCTTGACTACTACAAAGACTAGAATCTTCAGTATAAGTCTAAATAGAACTGGTGAAAAAAGGCATTCTTACACTATTCTTGATCTTACAAGGAAAGCATTCAGTCTTTTTCAAATTAAGAATATATCAGCCATTGGTTTTTTCTTATTTGTCCTTTACCAGGTTGAGGAAGCTATTTTTTTCATTCTCAGATTAACAGTTTTTACCATGAATGGCTGTTGGATATCATCAATTATTTTCTTCTTCTATTGAGATATTCATATACTTTTTTCCTTTACTCCATGAATGTGGTTAATAACACTGATTGGTAAACAATTTTTGCTTTCTTAGAGTAAGTGCATTTGGTCATGGTGTATTATATTTTTTAAATACCATACTATTTGGTTGCACTAGTTGTTAAGGATTTTCACATCTATGCTAATGAACACATTTGTCTATAGTTTTCCCTTCTCTTAATCCTTTAGTCAGGTTACAGTACAATAATGCATGCAAAGAAATGAGAAGTATGGCCCATACACAGAGAAAAAAGTAACAGAAACAGTACAAGAGAAAGCACAAGTACTGACCTTGCTGCAAAAAAAACTTTGTCTTAAATACACTCAGAGAGCTAGAAAGAAAGAGCTAAAGAAAAATAAAAGAATGAGGTCACAAGTGAAAATATCAGTAAGACAGGAGTTATAAAAAGAAATAAAAAATTCTAGACATGAAAATTACAATAACTAAAAGAAAAATTCATTAGAGAATTTCTGTAAGAGATTTGAGCTAGCAGAAGAAAGAATCAGTAAAATTTAAGACAGGTCAATCAAAATTGTCAAGAAAAAAGAATAAAGAGAAGTAAACACAACCTAAGCGACCCATGGGACACCATCAAGTGAGTCAGTACGTACATTATGAGAATCCCAACAGGAGAACAGAAAGAAAAGGGGGCAAAAAAACATCTCAAAAAGAATAGCCAAAAATGTCCCGAAATCTGATAAAACACACGAATCTTAAAAAACCAACAAGTTCACTAAAATCAAAGTTAACATACACTCAAATAAATCAATACAAACACATAATCAATTAAAAGACACTCAGAGAAGCTACCAGCCACATACTAGGTAATCCTCATTAAATTAGCGATCAATTTCTCATCAGAATCCAAGAAAGACAAAAAGTAATGGAATGACATTTAAAGGGCTAAAAGAATATAAAAGCAAACTAAGAATTCTATGTATGACAAAACTGTTCTTTAACAAATTGAAATTAAGACACTGCCAGACAAACAATATCCAAAGAAGTATGTTACTGTTAGATTTGACCTTCAAAAAATGCCAAAGAGAGTCCTTTAGGTTGAAGTAAAAAACACTAGACAGTAACACAAAGTTATAGCTAGAGTCCTGATAAAGATAAATACATGGACAAATACATAAGAAAGTATTACTGTACTCATAGTTCAAAACTACTATTTTTATAATCTACACACTTATAAGAAAAAAGTATAAAAAGTTATAATGGATATTGAGTACACAGTGCATGAAGATGCAACTTGTGACAATACCTTAACGGGAGAACAGAGCTGTATTAGCAAAGAGTTTTTGCATGCTATTGAGGTTAAGCTGGTATCAACTCAAAACGTCATATTATAAATTAAGAATGTTAAATAAAATTGACATACCAACCACAAAGAAAATATCTAAGTGTACACAAAGAAAATTAGAAGGGAATCAAATAGTTCACTCCAAAAACCCACTAATCCCAAGAAGAGAGAGTAACAGAAAAAATGAGTGTAAGATATACAGAAAACAAAAAGCAAAATAGCAGAAGAAAGTCTTTCCCTATCAGTAAGTACTTTAAATATCAACAGATTGAACCATCTAATCAAAAGGCACAGACTGGCAGAATGGGTAAAAAATATACCTACATATGATTCAACTGCACGTCGTACACAACAGATTCACTTTAGACCCAAATACAAAAACAGACAGAAAATGAAAGGATGAAAAAAGATATTCTAGTAGCAGTCAAAGCATAGGTGGTTATGCTGATTTCAAACAAAAGGCTTTACATAAGAAACTGTAACAAAACAAAAAATGTCATCATATATAATAAAAGGGATGCTTCACTAGGAAGATGTAACAATTGTAAATATATACTCCAAACAGAGTCCCAAAATATGTGAAGAGAACATTAACAAAATAGGGGAAATAAAGTCTGCAAATAGTTTGATACTTCAATATCCCCTTTTGATAAAGGACAGAACATCTAGACAAAAGATCCATAAGAAAATGACTTGAACACAATATATCACCTAGCTATAACAGACCAGTACTGTATAATGTCACTTGTATGTGGAATCTAAAACAAGAAAAAGAAAGTCAAACTCAAAGAAACAGAGAGTACAAAAGCAGATGCCAGGGGGTGGGGGTTGGGGGAAATAGAAGTTTGTTAAAGGTACATACTTTTAGCTATCAGATGAATCTAATTTAAAATATGGTGACTACAGTTGATAACACTGTGTTGTATAATTAAAATATGCTGAGAGAGTAGACCTTAAATTGTTCTCCCCCTGCCAAAAAAAAGATAAATATGACAGGTAGTGGATGTGTTAATTAACTAGATATGGGAAAAACTTTCACAATGTATATCAAATCATCCCAATGTACATGTTAAATATTTGAGAATTTTATTAATTGATTATACCTCAGTAAAGCTAAAATAAAGCTTTTTAAAAAATCATTGCAGAAAGTGAAAAGGAACATCCAACTTCAAGAGATATTTAAATATTAAAACATTTAACACTTGTGACTAAAGGTTTGTTTCTGAAACAAGCTAAATAATCATTCATGAAGGGTGGTTCTTTGTTTAAAAAATATTTTATTTGACCTGTAAAACCATTTCAACTTAAATCAAAACTCTTAGTAAAAAGATCTACTGTTTTGTACTAAACTTCCCTGGGAAACTTAGAAAAAGTAGAAACAGAACCCCTGCAGATTAGGGAATCATCTATAGATACAGAAAGCAATGTGATAAAAGCAGGAAGAATGTCAGTTGGAAATTTGTCAGAAAGAAAGAAAAAGAAATCTAAATTCAACATGACAATTTGTCGAGCAAAATAATACCCACAGCACATAACTTGCTGTATTGTGATAAGGATTAAGGATAAAAATATGCAAAAATACAGAAGTGTGCTAGGTGTTAAATATAAATAATACATAGCCTTAAATAGTAATCCTTTGCCAAATGTGTGGCCTTGCACAACAGAAATTCAGTTAAAAAAAAAGATCAAATGGTTATTTTCTGCTTTTTTTATATAAGCATTTGATTTTTAAAAGGAACATGATCTAGTGCAGATCATGTGTTTGAGACTCTCTTTAATATACAGGGTGAGCAACGTAGGTTTATTGTTGTAATACAAATAAATAATACAAATAATAAATAATAACACAAGAATAAACTTTTGTTTATTTACAACTGTAAACCTACTTTTGCCCACCCCTGTATAGTGCGATTAAGCCTGGGAGTGGCGTGGGGAGGGAATTCCTCTTAGCCATCACTAAGAACTAAGATAGAACCTAATAGTTACACAAACACTTTTTCTATAACTTATAACAGCTTAAGAAGAAAAAATAATTAAAGTGTAAAAGACAATCAACATCAAGCCAGAAAGGGCTCAAGGTGCAGTCAGCATAGCATAAACCTGATGGAAGAACCAGACTCAGAAGCAGGTCACAGAAATTCTCCTGAACAATTTGAAGGGGATAACATTTTTTTAAAATTCCCATTCATGGTACATGCCTAGGATGTGGGTTCAGTCCCCTGTCAGGGGTTGGGGCACATATGAAAGGCAACCAAATGATGTTTCTGTCTCACATGAATGTTTCTCTCCCTCTCTTTCCCCCTCCTTTCCCCTCTAAGCATGTCCTCAGGTGAAGATAAAAATTTTTTTTAATTAACAGAGGCTTACCATGTAAGTAACTACACAGTAAATAAAATAGTGTGGTATCAATGAAAGGACAGACAGATCAAAGGAAAGGATACAGCAGAAATCGTTGTAGAAGAACATGCCCAGAAACAGATTAAACTCAATGGAGAAAGTCTTTTTAACAAATGAAACTGAAATAACTAGAAATATAAATGTAAAAATAGGATGACTCATTGCACTCACTGTATAAAAATCTTAACAATGGATCATAGCCCTAAATATAAAATCTAAAAATACAAGGTTTCTAGAATAAAATATAAGAGAAAACCTTTTTGACCACGTTAGGCAAAGATTTCAAATGAGATAAAAGGCTTTACCATTAAAACAATATTGTATAAGTTAAATTTCATCAAAATTTCAAACATCTTTTAAAAGGAGGCTTAAAAAATAAAAAGCTCAGCAACAGACTATGAAAAAATATTGCAAATGTTCAGGGTGATGGTACAACATATCAGAAACGTATTCTCAAGTGCTTTGAGGAAAAAACTTCTATACGCTATTTTTACAACATTGCTATAAGTCTGAAATTATTTCAAAAAAAGTTAAACTTAAGAAAAGCAGATTTTTTAAAAAGAGAAAAATGGGAATGGATATTTCCTTTTTGAAATTCACTTCATAAGAGGAGGTAAGGTATATAACACAAAACCCAAAAATGATGAAGGAAGAATCTAATAACTTTGACTACATAAAAAGTTTTGTATGACAAAAATAAAGATATCAAAATAAAAACAAATAACAAATTTTATAAAATTGATTGTAAATGAAAAACAGCAAATATTTCCTTAACCAGAAAACAATAACCCAACAAAAGATATAAACAGTTGTTTTCAAAAACAGAAATTCAAATACTCAAACTAATGAAAATAAGTTCTATCTTATTCATAAAGAAATGCCTATTAAAACCACAAGATATTTCTTCATTTAATAAAATAAATTTTAACATTTGTTAATACTCCAGATTCATAATAGAGAAACAGACACTCATTTACTATTAGTGGGACTATAAATTAGTACTCAATTTAGAAAAGAAATTTGGCAAAGTTCATTAAATTATAAAATTCACATGGCTTTTTACTTAACAATTCTTCTAGGAATTTATTTAGTGGATAAAAATATGTCCAAATCTATATAAAAGGAAGTTCAAAACCATACTTTCACAACTATAAACGCCTGTAAATGATATGAATGTCTATCAAAAGAGGTCATGTTAGGTTAAGGATGGTATACTCACATGATTCAAAACTACAGGGTGGGGCAAAAATAGGTTTATAATTGTTTGTATGGAAAATAATATAATAATTAATAATAATACAAGAATAAACTCTGTGTTTAGCATACTCACAAGTGCAAACCTACTTCCCCCCCTCCCCCGTATATCATAGTAAAAAATAAAGTAGATCTGAACTAAAATGAAAATATCTCTAAAGTGTTTAACAGATAATAATGGTAAAGAATACAGGTTCGGAACAGTAACTATAATCCCACTTACGTAAATTTTAAGAACACAAGAATATATACACATGTACATACACACAAGCACATATGTTTATATGTGTGTGTACTAGCATATGCCATAAACATTTCCAAAAACTGGAGATGCAGTGGTTAAAGTGTTACCACTGAGGACAAGAACTCAAGGCTGGAGAAGTGAAGAAAAGTGGACTTACAACTTTACACTTGACTACAGGCACCTTTCACTACCTTCATCATCTGCTCTTTTAAAATGTAATTTTAAAAGGTCTAGTCAGAATGAATTTTTTTTTTTACCCAAAATTTCTGTGGTCGTTAAAAAAGTTATGAATTCTTTTTAATTTGTGCTTTTATTAATTTTGTAAATAATATTACCTGAAATGGTTTGACAGGGGCATGTACTTCAGTTGCAGGTGTGGGTTTTGGAATGCTTTCAATCAATTCCAAAATCCCTTGCAGTTTTTTATCAGAAATTCTTAAAGAAATCAGTGGTAATTTTCCAAAAATCTTGAATCTGTATCAAAAAGAGAAGAATCATTATAACATAATTCCCATTCTGATTTAAGTGCATTAATTAAAAAGATGGCTGTTCCCCTTAAATTATCCCAAAATAATTAAATGTGATTTTAGCACTAAACATTACCCACAGTCCATGGGCAAATTATCCCATATTCTCCACTCAAATTTACATAATCTCGTTTTTCAGAGGCTTATTTTCTACCGTTATTGTGTTTATTATCCCACTACTATGTGCCAAGGACAGTTGATAATTACTATTTGTCAAGTCTTAATTACATGATAGGCATTAAGGAAAGCACTTTATATGCATTATGCTAAATAGTCCTCACAACCTAGGAGGTAGACACCTTATTTCTGTTCCTTGTTTCTTATAAATTCCCATATGTACATAGTTCCTACCAGGAAATTAAGACTTTAGCAAATTCAAATAACTTGTCCAAGAGATTATACATCTAAAACCATGTTTAAAAATCTGATCTGACTAAACAGGAAGAACCGCATGATCATATAAATAGATGCATGTGAGATAATCCAACATACATTCATAATTTAAAAAAAAAACTCAGTAAACTAGAATAAAGGATAACTTTTCAACTTGAAAAACTTACAGCTAACATCATACTTAGTGGTGAAACAACTGAAAGTTTTCCAACTATGATTAGGAACAAAGTAAAGACATTCCTCTCACTACTCCTTTTCAAGATCATACTGACAGTCCTAGCTAATGCAATAAGGCAAGGAAAGAAAATAAGTCATACAGATTGGAAAAGAAAACATAAAACTGTCTTTGTTCACTGATGAAATGATCGTCTACGTAGAAAACACAAAGAGAAACAACAACAAAAAAAAACACCTCCTGGAACTTATAAACCATTTTGTAAGGCTGCAGGATACAAAGTAATATATAGTAGTCAATCACCTTCCTATACATCAACAGTGGGAAAGTGGAATTAGAAATTAAAAACACAATGCTATTTATATTAGCACTCTTCAAAATAAATACTCCCGTATAAATCTAACAATATATATAAGATCTACATGAGAAAAACTGCAAAACTCTGAAGAATGAAATAAAAAAACTCTATAAATGGAGATATTCCATTTTCATGAATAGGAACACTCAATTATTGTCAAATGTCATTTCTTCCCAAACTGATCTATATGTTCAATGCAATCACAAACAAAATCCCAGCAACTTATTTAATAGATATTAACAAAATCATTCTAAAATTTAAACGAAGAGGTAAAAGAGTGGAAAAGCCAACACAATATTAAAGAAGAAGAACAAGATTGGAGGATTGACACTCCCTGACTTCAAGACTTACTATAGCCCTGACTGGTGTGGCTCCGTGGGTTGAGTGTCAGCCTGCAAAACGAAAGGTTGCCAGTTCAATTTTAGCAGGGGCACAGGATTGGGTTGCAGGCCAGGTCCCCATTTGGGGCTATGCAAGAAGCAACTGATTGATGTTTCTCTTACACATTAATGTTTCTCTCCCTCTCTTTCTCCCTCCCTTCCTTTCTCTTTAAAATAAAAATAAATTAAAAATCTTTAAAAAATGCTTACTATAAAGCTTTAGTAAGACATTGATACTGGTGAAAGAACAAACAAATAGATCAACCAGCCAGTACAGACAGCCCAAGAAAAGACCTCCATAAATACATCAACTGATCTTGGACAAAGGAACAAAGGCAATACAATGGAGCAAAGACAGTCTCTTCAACAAATGGGGCTGGAATAACTGGACCTCCACATGCAAGAAAAATGTAACTAGACAACAAACTTAAATCTTCACGAAAATTCAAAATGGATCACAGATCTAAATGTAAAATACAAAAACTATAGAACTTCAAAGAGATAAATTCAAGAAAACCTAGATGACCTTAGTCATTGGCCATGACTTTATTATATACAAAGGCATAATTCATGAAAAAAATAATTGATATCCTGGACATCATTAAAATTAAAACTTCAGATCTACAAAGGACAATGTTAAGAGAATTATAGGACATGCCACAGATGGGTGAAAATATGTGAAAAAGATACATCTCAAAAAGAATTGTTATCCAAGAATATACAAACGATATTTAAAACTCAGTAAAACTAACAATTCAATTGAGAAAAGGGATAAAAATCTTAACAGATACTTCATCAAAAAAGATATACAAATAAGTAAGCAGATGAAAAGATACTTCACATTATATCATCGGGGAAATACAAATTAAAACAGCAATGAGATACCACAAAACACTTAGTAAAATCTGGAATACTGATAATACTGAATAATGGCAATGGTGTGTAACAGCAGGGACACTCATTCATTACTGTTGGAAATGCAAAAGGGTACAGCCACTTTGGAAGAAGTTTGGTGGTTTCTCACAAAAGTAAACACAGTTTAACCATATGCTCCAGCAACTGAGCTCATTTCCCCAAATGATTTGAAACTTATGTCCCCACAAAAACCTGCACACAAATGTTTATAGCATCTTTACTCACAGTTTTATATAAATAAAGTTTTCCACATAAACTTTATATTCCAACTTTATAACCAAAATTTGGAAGCAACCAAGATATCTGCGAGTAGGTGAATAATAAACTGTGGTATATCAATGAAATATTATTCAGCACTAAAAAGAAAGGAGCTAGGTAGTCAAGAAAAGACATGGAAGAACTTTAAATGCATATTATTAAGTGAAAGATGCCATTCAGGAAAGGCAACATATTGTGATTCCAATTACATCAAGGTCTGAATAAAGCAAAACTATGATATAGTAAAAAGGTCAGTGTTTGCCAGAGCTTGAGGGTGGCAGAGAAATAAATACGTGGGTCGCAAAAGATTTTTAGGGTAGTAAAAATGCTCTATGTGATACACTCCATATGACACCATGAAGATGAATACATGTCATAATGCATTTGTCCAAACTCATAGGACATACAACACCAAAAGTGAATTGCAGTGTAAACTATGGACTTACAGTGATTATGATGTTTAATGTAGGTTCGTCGATTATAACAAATGTACCACTCTGGTGGGGATGTTGTTAATGGGGGAGCTAGATATAGGGGGATAAAGGGGTTAAATGTGAAATCTCTCTCTCTTCCTATCAATTTTTCTGTGACCCTAAAACTGCTAAAAAAAGGTCTTTAAAAATAATAATAATAATAGAAGAGACTGAAATCAAAGAGAATGTACATATTCATTCACTGTACTTTTTAAAAATCTGTGCACTTTTTCTAAAACTTACTTTTCAATTCAAGCACAATCACTACTAAGGTTATCACTCTAAAAATATAACTGAATTCCAGAGCAAATTATAAGCTTTCTTTTACTACCAATAGACTAAATATTTGCAATTAATCCCCCACATACTAATTTAACTTTGGAACATATTATGGAGAAGTCTCATTAATATACCTAAACTTTTCAATTTCTTTAAATATGCCCATATGACCTGAAGATGATGGATGCCAACATACTACCTCCCACATAATAGAGAATTTCCTTTATTTGCTTTAAACTTTCTAAGTTCAAACTTTAAAAAAAAACAACATGGTGTCTGCAGTTTCAGGACTTTACATACTATCATATTTAAGACTATCATAATGCTCACGACTTACAAATTTCTTAAAAAGCTTCTCAGATTTCATCTTTTTAAATCATTATAGTTTCTACCTCTGATTATTTTTGGTACACTTTGCTAATCCTAACTTACAGCTATTTTAGTATCATAGAAAACAAGTTCAAATGGTTTTCCTGGTGTCGTTTCCCTTTTACTAAAAACATCTGGCTGTCACACACTGAACCAGGGGCTGGCAAACTATGGTCATAGGTTAAACCAGGCTGTGGTTGACTTTTGTAAATAAAGTATTATTGAAACACAGCCATGTACATTTATTATGTATTGTTTAATCAGCAGTTGCAAAATCCAGCTATATAGGGGAACAACTGTATATTTATTTTTTTAAAAACTGCATATAATTGGATCCAAACAGTTCAAACCCATGTTGTCCAAGGGTCAATTCTATAGAGTAGTCAAATTCATAGATATATAACACAGACATGATTGTCATAAGCTAGGGTGGAGGAAGGGGGAAAGGAGAAGACATTAATGTTTAACAGATATAGAGCTTCAGTTTGGGAAAATGACAAAGTTCTAGAGATGGATAGTCGTGACGGCTGCACAGCAATATGAATGTACTTAATGTTACTGAATTATATAGTTAAAATGGTAAATATTATGTTGTATATATTTTACCACACACACAATGCATCAATGAATATGGTATTTCCTTTGCTACAGAATTACTGGGAAAATCTATTGTCTCATGAAACAGTCGATACATACTTAGGCATCCTTATATCCATGAAAACCATGGCCTTCGAGAATTCCACGTTGAAGTGCAGAGGGACCAAAATATGTTGTGCAGACTCACTGAGTTTTCGTGCCTCTTTCCAATTCTCACCTAATTACAGAAAAGAGGATGTTTAACACATGTACAACTTGAAAGACACTAAACCTAAAATTATGTTTAATACTTCACAGTCACAAACTGCATAATATACACCTAGATAATCATAATACCTCATGCCCAGGTACACACAGCGGCAAGTGAATTCTTTTCCCTTTCACATTTTCCTTTTGCTGCTTCACAAGACGCTCTATGTTTTAATAGGGAAAATGCTTATTAAGAACAATATAGTTTTAATCAAATCTGCTATGCATTCACTGGGAATCACTTCAACCAGATACCTTACCTAAAAAACAACATGGTTCCAAGGCAATAATGAATAAGGTCGGGGAGAGCACAGTTCTTCAGTATTAATAAAAGCTACCATTTACTCAAGATTTGTAACTGGCACTGTTCTAGGCTATATTTAAACTTTCATATAATTCTCAAAATGATTTATAACCACCCCATTTTAGAAAACTGAGACACAAAGGAATTTATAACTTGCTTACAACCAAAAGACTAGTGAGTGATAAAGTTGAAATTTATATCCAGGTCTGCTAACATGTGACCCTCTGGAAACATTCACTGCAGTATTTCAAGCTTTAATGTTCAATAAGGAAATGGTTAAGTAACTGATAGCATAGGCTTAGAACATTAGATAGCCAATAAAAATCATTAATTCAAGTGCCCAAAATATTACTGGTACGTGAAAGAAAAATCAGGATATAAAACTATAAAAGTGATGTAAAGAATGCATTCACAAATACTCCCACTAACCATATTCCATAGACTCACAGGTACATACATTGAAAAAAATACCCAAGGGTATGCTCTGAAATATATTAAATACATTACCTCATTTGAACCTAATAATTCTATGAGTCAGACAAAATACTCAGTCAAGTAAAACCAAGTCAATGAAAAATTAGATTCTTGGAGACAGGTAGTAAAATTGATTTAATCATAATTTTAAAATTCTAACAACATTGAGATAAAAGAAATATTTCCTTCACTTCTCAATTTACAGATAAAACAGTAAGATATTTAAAAACTTGGACTTCCAGTCAAGAGGAAGGCGTAGATAGAATCACTTTGTCTCCCTGAGCAATCACAACAAGAATTACAACTAAATCTCAAAACAAGTAACATCCAGAACTGTCAGAAAATCGAATCGTATGGAAGTCCAACAACCAAGGATTTAGAGAAGCCACATTCATCCAGACGGGAACCTTTTACAAGGAGTCAAAGCAGCTCTACCTAATATACAGAAACAAACACAGGGAGGCTGCCAAATTGAAGAAACAAAGAAATATGGCCCAAATGAAAGAAGAGAATAAAATCCCAGAAAAAGAACTAAATATAATGGAGATAGCTAACCTATTAGATGCAGAGTTCAAAACACTGGTAATTAGGATGCTCGAAGACCTCACTGAGTAATGCAACAACATAAAGGAAGAAACGAAGGTTACACTAAGTGAAATAAAGAAAAACCTACAGGGAAACACAACAGTGAAGGGAAGGAAGCAGGACTCAAATCAACAACTTGGAACATAAGGAAGAAATAAACATTCAACCAGAACAGAAAGAAGAAACAAGAATTCAAAAAAAAAAAAACAAGGATAGTATAAGAAGACTCTGGCACATCTCCAAACATGCCAACATCTGAATCACAGGGATGCCAGGAGAAGAGGAAAAGCAAGAAACTGGAAACTTATTTGAAAAAATAATGAAAGAAAACTTCCCAAATTTGGTGAAGGAAATAGACATACAAGTCCAGGGAGCACAGAGAATTCCAAACAAGTTAGATCCAAAGAGGACCACACCAAGACACAGCATAATTAAAATGCCAAAGTTTAAATACAAAGAGAGAATCTCAAAAGCAGCAAGAGAAAAGCAGAGAGTTACCTACAAAGGAATTATCATAAGACTGTCATCTGATTTGTGAAAAGAAACTTTGCAGGCAAGAAGGGACTGGCAAGAAGTATTCAAAGTGACGAAAAGCAAGGACCTACAATCTAGATTACTCTGTCCAGCAAAGCTATCATTTAGGATGGAAGGGCAGATAAAGTGCTTCCCAGACAAGGTAAAGCTAAAGCAATTCATCCATCACCAAGCCATTATTACATGAAATGTTAAAGGGGCTTATCTAAGAAAAAGATCAAAACTATGAACATTAAAAAGACAAGAAATTCACAACTATCCACAACTGAATCTAAAAACACAAACTAACTAAGCAAACCACCAGAACAGAAACAGAATCATTTGGAGGCTTATCAGCTGAGAAGCGGAAGAGGGAGAATGGGGGAAAAGGTGCAGGGATTAAAAAGCATAACAGGTAGGTACAAAATAGACAGGAAGATATTAAGAACAGTATAGGAAATGAAGAAGTCAAAGAACTTACATGCACAACCCATGGACATGAACTAAGAGAGGGACTGCTGAAAGGAAGGGGGTACCAGTTGGGGGTGGCAAAGGGGGAAATATTGGGACAGCTGTAATAACATAATCAATAAAATATACTTTAAAAAAGATATTTAAAAATCTGTATTTTAGTATTTATCAAGAGAATCTATGACAATTTCGTAAAGTAACCCAATGTGATAAAACCTTGCTAAAAAATGACTTAAGAATAGTTAATGCTTATCAAAAACATTACAAGGAATTCCAATAATTTTTAGACAATGATATATTTAAATATTTTTCACAAAGCATCTCAATATCTTAAATATTAAGTATAGTTAATGGGCTTCAAAATTTATGAAACATACCAAAATGGAGTAGTTTATTTCCTGAAAAAAATTTATGAATTTTCTACAAACAATTTAATGTGCCACCCACTATACTTCTGGGCTCCTTCTACACCAACTAGAATATGATAAAAACGAAAACCAATTTCATTATCCTAAAGCAAATACAGTTAAAGAAATAAAATAAAAATGTTCCAGTCTGAAGTAAACTAATCTTTTTAACAACCATTAGTTTGGATTCTCCATTGCTTCTGCTTTCATTAGTTAGCTAAGTTAATTAAAATTTGTTCACACACACACACCCCCTCTAAAACAGTCACCAATCCACCTTTGTTGAATTACCTGAATGCTCACTAACACTGCAGGGATTCAAAAGCAATATGCCACAGCGGAAAGAGGGTTCAAATGTTCGGGGCTCTCTCACTAACCTTTAGTGGCTCCTGACAAGTCACTTTCTGGCTCTGTCAACTAGATCTGGATCAAAGACTCCTGATTAGTACAACAAAGTGAATGAGGTAAAGTTATGCCTGAGACAATGATTCTCCTCTGTCTCTGAGTGGATATTTATGGGTGGGGCCGTCAGAGCCCCTACGCTGGTTGCCTCCACGCATGAGTAGTCTCTTCTGGTTATCCCACTGCCTTACACAAATATTTTAAAAAGTGTCAGTGTTCTCCAACCTTGTCCAATTGTTGGAAAACAGTGGTCTAAATCAGGATTTGTCAGTCTTAGTACTACTGGCACTTTTGCCAAATACGTCATGGTGACATTCCTCTACATTGTACGTTCAGTAGCCATCACTGACCTCTACCCACTAGATATTGGTAGTGCTCCCACTGTCCATGTGTTACAACCAAAAATGTCTCCAGACATTGACAATATCTCTTGGGAGGTAAAATCACTCCTAGTTGAGATATTGCTCCTATCTACCATATACTTCTAACTTAAAAAATATGAAAGTTCTAACATATTTAGAATGAAGGTCTTTGGAGAAACTGTCTCAAAATGTAATTAATCACCTCGGCAAAATAAACAATATATAATGCACTGTATACTTACCAACTCTGCTGTAAAGCAGCTGTATGCTTGTAAGTTGAATATCAAAGGAATCATAAGCTCTATTCATTATCTCTTCAAGTCTGGTCCCACCTTGTTTCTTGTCTGGTAATTCTGAACGACTTTTACTCGTCACCTTGAAGTTAATTTTAAGAGTTTAGACCTTGAAAAAGTACTTCAAAGTGAAAAGATAAGATTTTTATCTTTCAGAATAAAAAAATTAATAGGGGAGGATAAACTCACAAGCTGACATATAAGGCTATTAAGAAATGTCTTTATCCATGACATGAAAAATGAGAAGGTTAGGTATAAAGGAAATTTTTATATATTAGGTTATATTTCCTAATTATTTATATTAAAAGAAGGGAACCAAGTCAGGGCTAGAGAATAATACATCTAAATTATTTAAAAATCTGATAAGAAGCCTTTTTAATAAAAACAAGAGACAAATATATCTTATAAGACATTTTTTGGCATGATGACAGGTATATAGATAGTTTTATAATAAGAAGTAAGAGTCCAAGATTACACCACATGATTTCACTCATCCATGGACTCTAATGATCAAACTGAACTAAGAAGCAAAATAAAGACAGACTTAAAGAGAACAGGATGACAGCTAAGTGGTAGGGAGCTTAGGGGGTGGAGGGTTTGAGCAAAAAGGAAAAAGTACTTACTGACATGGACAACAGTGTGCTGATTGTGGGGGTGAGTGGGATAAAAGGGGATGGTTATGGAAAAAAAATTATTTTAAGATTTTATTTATTTATTTTTAGACAGAGGGGAAGGGAGAGAGAAGTGGAGGGAGAGAAACATCACTGTGTGGTTGCCTCTCATTCGCTCCCTACTTGGTACCTGGCCTGCAACTCAGGCATGTGCTCTGACTGTGAATCAAACCGGCAACCCTTTGGTTCACAGGCTGGCACTCAATTCACTGAGTCATACCAGCCAGGGCCAATAAATATTTTTTTTAATAAAATAAAATAAATAAAAGCCCAGGATTAAATATTGGGAGCACTGAATTTTAGTTCCAAGTCTGTCATTTATGTGACCCCAAACAAGTTATATTTGTATCTCCTCTTTATTGATATACTACGAACACTCCTTTATTCACATAAACATCCTGGAAATTACTCCACAGAAGTACATAATGATCTTACTTAATCATATATGTATGTGTGTGTATATATATGTCTATATATATGTGTGCGGGTTTTTAACATTTCCTCTCTATTTCATATAGCTCATGTGTATACAGTCTAAATTGATTCTCTCTGTTTCCTACATAATTACCAACCAAAGGGTAAAATATAGAAAAAAGGAGAATGTCAATATCAAGGAAAGGCATATATTTGTTAGGTGGCCAGAAAGGGCATTTTAATGTTATCCATCACTCTTGGATCTTTAAATTG
This sequence comes from Mormoops blainvillei, assembly GCA_004026545.1. Taxonomy (NCBI): domain Eukaryota; kingdom Metazoa; phylum Chordata; class Mammalia; order Chiroptera; family Mormoopidae; genus Mormoops; species Mormoops blainvillei. The sequence goes on along the minus strand of PVJD01000525.1, from coordinate 327,910 downwards.
TTATAACTATTCCTCTACATTTAATGACAGAGAGCAGTGCTATCCAACAGAGCTTTCTACAATGATGAAATTGTTCTCCATCTGTGCTAACATAGTAGCCACGAGCCACTTGTGACTATTAAACAGTTGAATGTAGCTAATGGCACTAAGAAACTAAATTTCTTACTTTATTAAAATTTTTTAAATTGATTTTGGGACACACACACACAGAAATATTGATGTGTTCTTCCACTTATTTATGCATTCATTGGTTGCTTCTTCTATGTGATCTGACGAGATCAAAGCCACAACCTTGGCATATCAACAAAATGCTCTAACAAACTGAGCTACATGGCCTCTTAACCATATGTAGTCAGGGGTTATCGTATGAACAGTGTAGATCTGGATACACAAAAAAGTTATTCTCTACTTAAAACTGAGGAAGAAAACTATACATAACTGGATAGAAAGTGAAATGACTTAGATAAATGCAATATGACCATCTCTCAATTTAGCATTATTTAATAGGAATATTAAAATATAAGTATCTACTGTTATATACACAAAAAAATTCATAAGGACAAAGATATATTTGATTAGTTCCAGAACTCCCACACATTCTATATACTGTAATTAATCCACTAATAAACTTCAACTGAAAGGAAAATAAACTTCTTAAGCATTACTCTCAAATTCTACATATAAATGTAATTCTTAGGTTTACCCCTGACCTGCAGAGTTCAACTGCTCATTTTGCTTTTAGAAATGTAAGACAACAACCTAATTCTTAAATGAAACTTCACTTTATTAACCAGAAAAGAAGATTCCTCAAATTCTAGTATGTACCATGAGTCTAAAAACCAATATGCCAAATCAAACTGTCTAAAAAAAAAAAAACATTTTAAACAAAGAAATATACTATATTCCATATTCTAAAATAAATATTATTAGTATATACCTTTAAATGACCAAGGTCCAAAAGAAGAAGATTTGACATAGGGCTAAAAATTCCATCTTGTGGGATAATAACATATGAAGCTTTCAAATTAATTTTGAGATCAAGAACTTTCTGTGTTTCAATAATATACAGCAGACCTACAGAAAATTTAAATTGTCACAATGAATATTTTTCACAAATTACTCAAGAAACAGAGAATTACTAAATGCATGAATGTGAAATTAGAATTCATTTTTAAATGACCTAGAGCAAAATATTTTCAATATAAAGTAAAACTGTTTGTGATTCAATGTGTATACTTACTAATTACATATACCTGAGTGCAAAATTAGAATGATTACTCAAGTACATGTTCCTAACCCAAAAAATCAATTTGGGTAAAACTCAAGAGATAATATATCTAAAAAAATTAAGTTTTATGAAATATTTATTCATAACTACTATATTAGAATCTATATAATTCTTTCCAAATCATGAACTTAATACAGCTACATCTACCTTACTGAATAATGATTCTTGGTCCTTATGATATCACTGAGGCAAGAAAAAGCTTGAATTATTAAATCATCTTCAATAAAAGAATATGTAAACCAGAAGAGGCAACAAACCAATGTTCTCTATTCCTTAGGTATTCCATTCACTTGAGGTGTTTTATTCTAATAAATTTAATCCATTCACTTTCATGTGATTTGTATACCAAATTAATCTATTTTATAGTCCCCAAATCCAGCATTGGCTTTTAAATCTAAAATTGTTATCAATTATCAAATTATAATGACCCCATGAGATGGGCACTATTCCTCAAAGATGAAATTCTCTAAGTAGCCACTGAATCATTCTGAATCAATAAGCAATATTAATTTATATGGTCTAGGGCATCTGATATTCAAACAGAAAGGTACCTTAATTCACAAAAGACAACAACAATGAAACCCACAAAAGAACATGTTTTAACATGAATTGTGAGAAACTAAAAATGACAGTGACAATCTAATATGTAAAACTGTGAATAGCTAGACTGAAAAAATTTAAGTGATACAGTTTATTTAACGTGTATAACCTCGTACTATAGTCAAAAGCATGTGCAGTTAACTGAACATTTTATTCAGAATAGATAGAGGTTAGGTAAGGTCACAAGAGAACTAAATGGTAAAAGGGCAGGGATTAAACTGAAAAAGACCATTTCAAGAATCTCTATGATTTTATAAAAGAATTCGAAGGCCAGTTTCTGTCAGAATTTCAAAAATTCTAACAAAATTTTGTAATTAACTTGAATGTGGTTAATAGGTTTGACCTGAACATAAGAAATTATTATGTACAAAATTAGTTTCAATTAAACTGTATCTAGTCTAGATAGAAATTTAAAGAAGACATTACTCATGGGCAAGGACAATGGGGTGGGGAATGACTGTGGGGGGGGTGGGGCAGGGGAGAGCAATAGAAAAAGGTGGGACAACTATAACTGAACAACAATAAAAAAATAATAAAGTTAAAAAAAAAAGACAACAACATTACTAAAATCAGCTTTAAAAGCCTAAATGGTTAGTATCAGATTCTGTATTTCATTCACCAAAATTAATATTGGCATTTTTACCTGTTGCTGTCTTATCACGAAATTCTTCAAGTTTTGTCAAAGTCACTGAAGTGAGCTGTGCTAGATTTACCTCTTTTGGAGGTCTGAAGAATTCCACTATACTATTCACTGTTCTCTGGTAAAATAAGCATCATTAAAATTAGGCACAAAAATCAAACCAAACTGAAATGTATGAAAACTTAGAAATTTAAAAAATGCTTACTGCATCATATATCATTTCTAAAGGTTCAGCTTCTATAATACACCTTTGAGCAACAGTTTCATCTAATGGATTTGTCTCAAATGTAATCCGGAAAAGTGATGTAGTATTATCCAATGAAGAGAGGAGGCGGGGTTTTGCTGAATTGTCTGGTAGGCCACTAACATGAAAGGAATCTATTTTGGTTTCAAATCTGCATGAAAAAAGATAGGATAAATATTAGCAATTGATACAACTACAAAGTATTTTTCAAATTGAAAATAATAAAAATGAAAACAACTTTACTGTATTTTCTGCTATTCCAGTCCACTCACATCAAAATATACAACTATTAGATCTGACTTGAAAAAGATTAATTCACTGAGAACTCTATTCACATGTTGATTTCTACATAAAAAAGGCTATGAAGGGTTAGGGGTCATGAAAGGAACTTGGAAGGCATCATTCTGTACTAACAACAAGTAAAAAGCTGAACAAACTGAAAAATCAACAGCTCTTCCTGGATATGTAAAAGTGGGCAGCAGCAGGACACGGACCAAACTCCTGCCCAAAAGACTGGAGAGGCAGACAGGGAGGCACAGCTTACCAGAGCAGAGGCAGAAGAAATGAAACTACTGTGGACATCAGTGCTGAGGCTGAAAACCTGAGCTGTAGTTGATCAACTGCTGGAGACTCAGTGTGGAGAACTCAGAGTGTTAAAAACTCTAGGCAGACCCAGTCATAGAGAAGCCTCCACAGTATTTTAAGATATCTTCAGAAATATGATCAGGTTCCCATAGTAAATATTGCAGAAAAATTCCCTCAAGCTTCAAGCAAGAGGAGGAGACAAGCCATTTAAAAATATGCCAGAGTACTCCATACTTCTTAACAAAGCCTGGCCCTTAGATAAAGTAGTTAACCACAGCCTAACCTGATGGGGTATTATCAGAGCCAAAATGACCTAGGGAAAGAAAAAGATGCTTTACATCACGTATTATGTGGGAAATACAAATTAAAACAATGAGCTACCACTGCACACCTATTAGAATGGCCAAAATCTGGAATACTGATCAACACCAAATAATACCAAGGATGTGAAACAACAGAAACTCTAATACATTGCTGGTAGTATGCAAAATAGTATGGTTACTTTGGAAGACAGTTGGGTAGTTTCTTACAAAACTAAATATAGCCTTACCATACAATCAAGTAATCACGTTCCTTGGTGTTTACCCAAAGAGGATGAAAACTTGTCTATACAAAAACCTGCACATGGATGTCTATGGCAGTTTTTCTTTCCTTTTCTTTTAATTGCTTTTCAGTTACAGTTGTCCTGCCTTTTTCCCCACTGCTCACTCCTACCCCGTCACCCCACCACTCCTACAGTCAATCCCCTGAACTGTCCATGCCCATGAGTCCTCTATTCATTTTCCTTTGCTCGTCCTTTCCCCTTCTTTCCCCTGTTATCCCCCTCCCCCCTCCGCCCTCCCCTCTGGTCACTGTCAGTACCTTATTTCCAAATCTCTGGTTCCATTTACTCATTTGTTTGTTTTGTTGATTAGGTTCCACTTATAGGTGAGATCACATGGTATCTGTCTTTCACTGCCTGGCTTATTTCACTTAGCATAATGGTCTCCAGTTCCATCCTTGCTGTTGTGAAGGGTAGGTGTTTCTTCTTTCTTTCTGCTGTGTAGTACTCCATTGTATAAATGAACCATTTTTTTGATCCAGTCATTTACTGATGGGCACTTAGGTTGCTTCCAGCACTTGGCTATTGTAAAATGTGCTGCTATGACCATTGGGGTGCATAGGTCCTTTTGAATTGGTGTTTCAGGATTCTTAGGGTATAGTCCCAGCAGTGAGATAGCTGGCTTGAAAGGTAGTTCCAGCTTTAGTTTTTGAGGAAATCCCATACTGTTTTCCACAGTGGCTGCTCCAGTCTGCATTTCCACCAACAGTGTACTAAGGTTCCCTTTTCTCCACAACCTTACCAGTACTTGCTCTTTGTTGATTTATTAATAATGGCCATTCTGACCAGTGTGAAGAGGTATCTCATGGTGGTTTTAATCTGTATCTCTCTGATGGCTAGAGATGTCGAGCATTTTTTCATGTGTCTACGAGCACTCTGTATGTCCTCCTTAGAGAAGTATCTGTTCAGGTCCTTTGCCCATTTTTTAATTGGATTGTTTGTCTTCCTGAAATGGAGTCATTGAGTTCTTTATATATTTTGGAGATCAAACTCTTGTCTGATATGTCATAGGCAAATGTTTTCCCAAACAGCTGGTTTCCTTTCCATTTTGTTGATGTTTTCTTTAGCCATGCAGAAGCTTTTTAGTTTCATATAGTCCCATTTGTTTATTCCTTCCGTTATATCCCTTGCCCTAGGGAATGTATCGGTAAAAATATTGTTGTGTGGGAAATCTGAAATTTTCCTGCCTATGGTCTTCTCTAGGACTTTTATGGTGCCATGACTTATATTTGTCTTTTATCCATCTTGAGTTTATCTTGGTGTATGGTGCAAGTTGGTGGTCAAGTGTTTTTGCATGTACTTGTCCAGATCTCCCAACACCACTTATTGAAGAGGCTATTTTTACTCCATTTTATGTTCCTGCCCCCTTTGTCAAATAATTAACTTAATGTATTGATGTGAGTTTATTTCTGGGCTCTCTATTCTGTTTCATTGGTCTATGTGTCTGTTCTTATACCAGGACCAGACTATTTCAATTACCACCATGGCCTTGTAATATAGTTTGATATGAAGTACTATGTAATATAGTTTGGTAACAAGATACTTTGTTCTTCCTCAGAAGTGCTGAGGTTATTTGGGGTCATTTATGGTTCCATATAAATTTTTGAAACATTTGTTCTATATCTGTGAAATATGTCATTGGGATATTGATAGGAATTGCATTGAATCTACAGGTTGCCTTGGGTACTATGGACATTTTGATGATGTTAATTCTTCCTGTCCATGAACCCGGTATATGCTTCCATTTATTTGTGTCTTCCACAATTTCTTTCTTCAGTGTTGTGTAGTTTTCTGAGCACAGGTCTTTTACATCCTTGGTTAAGTTTATTCCTAAGTATTTTATTTTTCTTGTTGCTATAGTAAAAGAGATTTTTTTCCTAATTTCTGTTTCTGATATTTCATTGCTGGTGAACAAAAATGCCTTCGATTTCTGAATGCTGACTTTGTATGCCACCATTTTGCCAAATTCATTTATTAGGTTGAATAGTTTTTTGGTAGAGTCTATAGGGTTTTCTATGGACACGATCATGGCATCTGCAAACAGTGACAACTTTACTTCCTCCCCTCCAATTTGGTTGCCTTTTATTTCTTTTTCTTGTCTGATCACCGTGGCTAGAACTTCCAATACTATGTTGAATAGAAGTGGTAAAAGTGGACCCCCTTGTGTTGTTCCTGATCTTAGGGGGAAAGCTTTTAGTTTTTGCCCACTGCGTATGATGCTGGCTGTAGGTTTCTCATATGTGGCCTTTATTATGCTGAGGTTTGCTCCTTCTATTCCCACTTTGCTGAGTGTTTTTACCATATATGAGTGCTGTACTTTTAATAAAACCTCTGAGACACAGTGAAGGCAGTCCTGAGAAGGAAGGTCTTAGCAATACAGGCCTACCTAAAAAAGATAGAAAAATTTCAAATAAACAACCTAACCCTACATCTACAAAAACTAGAGGAACAACAACAAACAAAGCCCAGAGCAAGTAGAAGGAAAGAAATAACCAAAGTCAGAGTATAATTAAATGACATAGAGACTAAAAGGATAATTCGAAGGATCGACAAATCCAGAAGCTGGTTCTTTGAAAAGATAAACAAAATCGACAAGCCTTTAAGTAGGCGCATCAAGAAAAAAAGAGAGATGACCCAAATAAATAAAATCAGAAATGAGAGGCGAAATTACAATAGATACCACAGAAATACAAAAGATCATAAAAAATTACTACGAACCACTATACACCAAGAAATTGAACAACCTAGGTGAAATGGAAAAATTTCTAGAAGCATTTAATCCTCCAAAACTGAGTCAAGAACAAGCAGAAAGCCTGGGTAGACTGATATTAGTTAGTGAAATTGAAGTAGTAATCAACTCCCAGCACAGAAAAGCCCTGGCCTGAACAGGTTCATATGGGAATTTTATCAAACATTTAGAGAAGAGCTAACCTCGATTCTTCTCTAACTATTCAAAAAAGTCCAAGAAGGGGGAAGACTCCCAAACTCTTTTTATAAGGCCAGCATCATCCTAATCCCAAAACCGGATAAAGACACAACAAAGAAAGAAAACTACAGGTCAATGTTGCTGGGAATATAGATTCTAAAATCCTCAACAAAATATTGGCAAACTGGATCCAGCAGTACATTAAAACATCATACACCATGATCAAGTGGGATTCATCCCAGGGATACAAGGATGGTACAATATATACAAATCAATAAATGTAATATTAAAAACAAAAACCACATGATGCTGAAAAAGCAGCTTTCTTTATAATTGCCAAAACTTGGCAGCAACTAAGATGTCCTTCAGTGGGAGAATAGAAAAATAAACTAGTACACCCAGACAATGGAATTTTAGTAAGTGCTAAAAGAAAATGAGCTATCAAGACATGGAAAAACATAGAGAAAACAAATGCATGTTACAAAGTTAAAGAAGTCAATCTGAGAAAGCTACATAATGTATGTTTCCAACTATAAGAGCTTCTGGAAATGGCAAAACCATGGACACGGTTAAAAAGATCACTGTTTGGGGGTGAGGGAATGAACACACAGAACAGAAGATTTTTAGGTCAGTAAAAATACTCTGTATGATACCATAAGACTGGTTAGATGTTATTATATATTTGTCCAAACCCCAAAATGTACAACACCAAGAATGAATTGCAATGTAAACTATGGACTTCAGATGATCATGACATGTGAATGAGGTTCATCCTTGGTTTTTTAAAAAAAAGAAAGAAGTACCAATCTGGTGAGAGATACTGACAACGGGGGAGACTATACCTATGCAGGGGCAGGAGCTACATGACAAATGTCTGCACCTCCCAACCAATTTTGTTGTAGTCTAAAAGTACTCTAAAAAAAAAAGTCCTAAAATGTGTTAATGGAATATTGTCATTTAAAATAACAGAGTTAGGTGCTCAAAGAACCACTTTCTCCACTGAAATAGTCATCATTAAGCTAGTAAAAACTGCCAGAATCAACTGGAAGTCTGGAATTTAATAAAAAACTTAAGAGTTATCAGGAAGGCGCTAAATGATACAGCTGGATTTCAGGAAGAAAGCACTCTGCTATATTTGTTTAAATGCCTATCAACCTATTCCCCACCACAGCAGTGACTACGGGGACAGTGGACAACACTCGGACCTGGTCTGCTGAAGCCAGGAGACTAATACAAGCTACTGTGGTCTGAATGTTTGTCCCTCCACTTTCATTTATTGAAATCATAATCCCAGTGTGATCGTATTGGGGCCTTTAGGAGGTATTTAGGTCATGAGGTCAGAGTCTCTCATGAATGGGATTGGTGGTCTTATAAAAGAGACTAGAGATCCCTCCCCTTTCCACCATGTAGGGACACAGCAAGAAGTCAGTGGTCTGAGATCTGGAAGAGGACTCTCATCAGAACCCAACAATGCTGGCACCCTGATCTTGTTTCCAGCCTTCAGAACTGTGAGAAATAAATTTCTGTTGTTTGTAATACTAGTCTGGAAGCTCCATGCAATCAGGACGTGAAGGCTGAAGCAGAGATGTAGGTAGTCTGGCATGGAGCTAAAGAAGTGCCACAGCTCGCAGCCAAGTGCAAAGACAGGTAGTATTTCCCTTTGCTTTGATTTGGCTCCAGGGATTTAAGGAAATCCCTGTCAGTTCACCAGATAACCAATGAAACAGTGGAATAGAGACTTCATTGACTTCATAGGACAAAAATATAGTCATTTCAAAAATAGTTTGGGAAATTCACTGTTTTTAGTTTGCTAGGTCTATAATAACAAATTATCACAAACTTGGCAGCTTAAAAAGAGAATGTATTCTCTCACAGATTTGGAGGCCAGAATTCTGAAATCAAGGGTCAGCAAACTGATTCCTTCTGGAGGCTCTGTGAGACATCATTTTCCAAGATTTTCTCCAAGATTCTGGTGGTTGCTGACAATCCTTAATGTGAGTCGGCTTGTACATGTATTATGCTAACCTCTACCTGTCATTTCATGGCATTATTTACTGTGTCCTTCTTTAAGTTGCCTTCTCCATTCTCCCTATTACTTCTGTGTCCACGTTAAATTTCCCTCTACTTATAAGGACATGAGTCATGTTAACCTTTTTTATATTTGGAAACACATCATCTCAAAATAAGGTCACATTCACAGGTGCTGGGGGTTAAAACTTGACATATATTTTGGGAGGAAACAATTCTACCCACTAGAGTCCTCAACAACAGCAACAAGCCCAAGTGAGGAAAGAGAATCTAATTTCTATAGAGTACACTATACAATTCAAAATGCTAACTTTGAAATTAAAAAATTACAAACCATATGCATATAGAGAAAGCCCAGATATGGTGTTTAGGAATATAAAAGAAAAACAGCAACAATGAGTTTATATTGTCAAGGGAGCAATCTAAAATGAAACCAAAGGCCTCCAGGACCCTGAGCTAATATGCACCTCCATGTGAGACTGAACTTTTGAACTGAGCTAGACTACAAAGCTACATCCAGACCCAGTTTCTGGGACTGACTCTGTGTCACTGAACTCTATTAAAAACTAAATTTTTCACCAAGCAATAGACATAAGCAATTAATCATTTATAACAATGCAAGTCAGCTTGCCAAGCACCAATCACAGTTCTTTCAAAGCAACTTGCATAATGCCTTACGGAAAACCCCCTTTTTCTATCTTTATAAACTCTGTCCTTTTCTTTCCCCCTCAGAACACAGTTGGAGTATCTACCCAAATCTGTGTTTCTGAATTTCTGTTCCTAAAAAAACCACCCAATAAAGTTTTTGCATGCCTTGCAGTTCCTGGACAAAATTCATTGATACTAGAAAGGATGTTAAACAATTCTCTTAAATATACTCAAAGAGCTAAGTAAATAAATAAATAAACTTTTTTAAAAAGACATGGACAAAGAACTAAGAAAATCCAAGAGAAAAATCTACATACAGATAATATAAATAAGGGTAAAATCTACAGAGAATATAAATAAGGGTATATAAAGTGTAAGAATAAAACAAATAGAAATTTTGGAGGTAAAAATTATAAGTTGATAAGAAAAACCACCAGAGAGGGTCAACATCAGATCTGAGTAGCCAAAAGAAAATAATCAGTGAATTTAAATATAGGACATGTGAAATTATTGACAGTGGAGCAGAAAGAAAAAGGAATGAAGAACAATGAACAGTACCTAAGGTGGGAGACAATTAAACAAACCAACACATGTATTCTGAGAATCTCAGAAGATAAAAAGGGGTAGAAATAATATTTGAAGAAATAATGGCCCAGAACTTGTCAAATTTGATATAAGCCACGAACCTAAATGAGGAAGCTAAATAAACCCTAAGATTAATTTAAAAAGACCCACACAGAACACATTATAATTAAACTGCCAATAGCCAAAACAAAGCATCAAGAGAGAATCAACTTATCACATACAAAGGATACTTAACAGCTGATTCATCATCAGAAACTACAGAGGTTAAAAGACAGTGAGATCATACACTCAAAGTGTCAGAAGAAAATATGTCAACAAAGAATTCTGTATCTGACAACACTATCCTTCTAAAATGAAAATGAAATTACATTGACAGATGAATAAATGCTGATCCAATTTGTCACTATATTTTCCCCACAAGAAATGCTGAAGGGAATCCTTCGGGCTAACAGGAAGGGATACAGTAATTTACAGACAGTAACTAGAGGTTGTATTAAGAAATAAAGAACTACATAGATGAATATAAAATCCAGCATTATTTTATTTTTGGTTTCTAACTCCTCTATTTCCTCTAGCTTTAAAGACAAACGCATAAAAACAACCATAAATCTAGGTCAATAGGTATACAATGTAGTGAAAATAGCAACATAAAGGGAACAAAATTTACCCACTGGGGAGCAGAGTTTTTGTGGGTTACTGAATCTAAGTTAATATCGATTTAAACTAGATTGTCTTAAATTTAGAATGTTAATTGTAATCTGGTATCCACTAAGAAAGTGACTAAAATATATACCGAAAAAAACAGGAAAAAAATTGAAACAAAATCAAACACAAACGGCAGAATTAAAGTGGAGGGGAAAGGTACAAAACATACAGTAAACATATAGCAAATTGACAGAAGTCCTTCCCTACTAGTGATTACTTTAAATGTCAATGGATTAAACTCACCAATTCAAAAACAGAGACTATCAGAACAGATCAAAAAATCAAGATAAAATACACTGTTTACAGAGAGACTCGCTTCACACATTCAAGGACACAAATAGGTTGAACATGACCTATGCTCAGGGACAGAAAAAGTATTCTATGCAAAGTGTAACCAAAAGATAGCTGGATGGTTACATTAATATCATATAAAATAGTCTAAAAGTCAAAAATGTTACAAAAGAAAGGTGATTTTATAATGATAAAAAATGTGAATTCATCAAAAATATAATTATAAACATGTATACAAATACCAAAAATATATAAATCACATATTGACAAAACTGAAGATACAAGTAGACAATTCTACATCAACAGTTAAGAGAATTCAATAACCCACCCTCAATAAAGGCAGAAATCCAGACCAAAAAACAATAAAGTAATAGAGAACTTGAACACTATAAACCAGTTATATGTAACAGACATATACAGAACGGTTCACCTAAAAACAACAGAATACATTCTTCTCATATGCAGACATACGGAACATTCTCCAAAATAGACCATATGTTAGGCCGAATTATGTCTTTAAAAACTTACAAGGAGTGAAATTGTACAAAGTTATCTTCTCCAATCAAAATGGAATAAAATAGAAATCTCAGAGGTAAAATCCAACGTTTCTGGTAAATTTCCAAAAAGAAAAACCTCAAAATTATGAAATACATGGAAATTAAATAAAATATTCTTAAGCAATCAATAGGTCCAAAAATAAATCATAAGGGAAGTTTAAAAATACTTTAAAATGAATGCACATAAAAAACAACATGCCCAAACTTATGGAATGTATCCAAAGCAGTGCTCATAAGGAAGTTTATATCTATAATGCCTACGTAAAAAAAGATATCAAATCAATAAATATCCTCACTTCACATCTGAGAAGAACCAGAAAAAGAAAATTAAACACAAAGCTCACAGAAGGAACAACATAATAAATGTGAGGGTGGAAATAAACAAAATATGGACAAGAAAAACAATAAAGAGAATAAAAGAAACCAAAATCGCCACTTTGAAAACATTAACAAACTGTACTTAAAGGGTCTTTAGCTACATATAAAGCAGGAAGATTCAAAAAAATAAAATCAGAAATGAAAATGGAGGCCTTATTACTGATCTTAGAGAAATAAAAGAACTATAAGTGTAAATAAATAGTATGCCAAAAAAATAAAATGAAATAAAATAAAATAAAGTAACTTGAATGAAATGGACAAATTCCTAGTAACATAAAAATTACATTAACTGCCTCAAGAGGAAATAGAAAATCATAACAGATCTATAACTAGTAAAGAGATTCAATCAGTAACCAAAACATCCCAACACAGAATCATCTAGGAGCACATGGCTTTACTGGTGAATTCTACAAAATATTTAAAGAATGGATACCAATCCTTCTGAAATTCTTCCAAAAAATTGAAGAAAAGGGAATACCCCTAACTCATTCTCTCAAGCTAGAATTACCCTGATTCCAAAGACAGGCGAAAACTTTGTAAGAAAAAATAACACTACAGGTTCATATCCCCTATGAATATAGATGCAAAATTCCTCAAAACCTTCAACAATCTATTAACAGAATGATTAAAAGTATTACATGATCATCTCAAATGATGTAGAAAAAGCATTTAACAAAACCAAAAGTCATTTCATAAGAAAAAGGAGAGCCAAAAAAACAAGGGTACTTCTTCAACTTGCAAAAGGGCATTCATAGACTAAAATCTGACTTAATGGTAAAATCAGACTTAATGGTAAAAGACTGAAAGCTTTCCTTTAAAATCAGAAACAAGACAAGGATGCTCGCAATTACCACTGCTACTCAACACTGTTCTGGAAGTTTTAGCCAAAGCAATTAGCTGAGAAAAAGAAATCACAGATATCTAATTAGAAGGAAAGAAATAAAAGATGACATCATTCTAGATATGTAGAAAATCCCACAGAATCTACAAATAATTTACTAGAGCTAATAATTCAGCAATGTTGCAAGAGTCCAGGAAAAAAGCCATCTAACTATGGCCAACTGGTTTTTTAACAAGGGTACCAAGACCATTTGATAAGGGAATAATAAGTCCTTAAACAAGTGGTACTGGGACATCTGGATACTCACATACAAATCAACTTTTACTCATTTTTCACATCATACACAAAACTTAACAAAATGTGAATCATAAACCTAAATGTAAGAGAAATAACTATAATAGCCTTAGAAGAAACTACAAAATCATATTTCCATATTCTTGAGTTAGGCAAACCTTATTAGAGATGCCAAAGTATGAGCAAGGGAAGAGAGTAACAGGTAAACTGAAATGCATAAAAATTAAAATCTTTTGTAGATCAAAGGATATTAATAAGAAAGTAAAAAGACAAGTAAATGAAAGAAAATGCAAATCATTTATCTGATGACAGTCTGATATTTAAAATCTATAAAATATTCCTACAACTCAATAACAAAAAGAATAACCAATTAAAAATAAACCCAATGAAGACATATTGTATGAATGGCCAACAACCACATGAAAAGATGCTCAATATCATTAGTCATAAAGGAAATGTAAATCAGAGCCAAAATGAGAATTTCACTTCAATAAAGAAAAAACATTTTAAAAAATTAATGAATTAGTAATTGACTACATTACCACCCCCTGAAAAAAATCCATAAAATCACTAACTTTGCCTTTTAAAATACTTTAAAAAGAAAAGCAAACAAAACCCAAAGTATGCAGGATGAAGATGAAAATACTAAAAATTAAGAGAATAAATTAAAAAGATAATAAAAAATATATAGAAAAAAACAAACCCAAAGTTGGTTTTTTGAAAAGATCAACAAAATTTAACTAGACTAAGAAATAAAAGATTCAAAACATTAGGAATGAATGAGGACATTACTACCAAGCTCATACAAAGAAAAAGGGATTATATGGTAATACTATGAACAACTATATGCCAAATGTTACATAACTGAGATGAAATGGACAAATTCCTAGACATAAACAACCAAAACTGACCAAGAAAGAAATAAAAAATCTAAATAGACCTATAACAAGTACACATTGAATTAGTAATTTCCCAAAGAAAGGCTAAGGCCTGATGATTTCACTGGTGAAGTCTACCACCAAACATTTGAAGACAAATCAATACCAATTCTTCACAAATTCTTCCAAACTGAGGGAATACTTCCTAACTCAATATATGAGGGCAGTATTATCTTAATACAAAAAAACAGACAAAGTCATCATAAAAACAACTACAGCTGAGTACTTTCTATTAATTTAGAAGTAAAAATGCTCAACGAAATACTAAAAAACCAAATTTGGCAATGCATAAAAAGGATTATACACATGACCAAGTGAATGTTATCCCAGGAATATATAGTTATTTTAATTCACAGACATAGAAATGCATTTGAGAAAATTTAACAACCTTTCATGACAAAAACAAGGCTACACAAACTAGGAATACAAGAGGACTTCTCCAACCTGATAAAAGACATCCCACACTTAGCATCACACTTAATGGTTAAAAAACTGAGCCCTTCTCCTTGAAATCAGTAATAAGACAAGGATGCCCATCCTGACCACTTCTATTCAACACAGAAGTGGATGTTCAAGTCACAGTAGGAAAGAAATGAAAGAAAAGTTATGCACATTGGAAAGGAAAAAAACTATCTATCTGCAAATGACATGATCACATACATAGAAAACACTAAAGAACTCTCTAAAAATTATTGGTACTATTAACAAGCTTATCAAGGTTGCAGGGTACAAATCAATATACAAAAATCAATTATATTTCTACGTAGTTGTAATAAACAATCTAAAAATAAAATTAAGAAATAATTTCACTTAAAATACACTGATGGAATTCAGTACACACTACCCTAAAATATGGTACCTTGGCATACTGAATATTTTAAGTTGAAGGAGTTTGAGGAAACAGCCAAAGCAGATAGGTTACTCTGACATACCCTACCCTTTTCCCTCAAAAAGATCATAAACCCCTCATGTGTGAGGTGCCCTAACAATACCCAGAGGAACGAAGCATCCTTATCTCCAAAGACAAAGGGACACTAACAAGAATCCTAACAAACAGGCCTTGCTATGTTTCCCCAATTTATGATATTTACCTCATAATCCTTTGACTTATCACATTCCTCCACAATTGTTTACTCTTCTAAAAACCTAACATAAAAATAGTGAGGTGTAACCAGTCTCTGGCTCTTCATTTCCTTATGAAGGCTCCTGTGTCGTGTAAAATGTCTCGTATGTTAAATAAATCTGTATGCATATCTCTTGTTAATCTGTCTTTGTCAGTTAATTTTCAGACCCAGCCAAAGATAATCTAGGAACATTTTTTCTTCCCCTACTGAATCAAAAACAATAAATTAAATGAGAAAAGAACTAAAGAAAGAAGTGTAAAACTTGTATCTGAAAACTCACACTGCTGAAATTAATGAAGATCTAAATAAATGGAAAGACATCCAATGTCTGTGGATTAGAAGATATAATATTGTTTAGATTTCAGACTCCCCAAATTGATCTATGGATTCAACACGATCCTTATCAAATCCAAGTTAGTTTTTTTTCCAGAAATGTACAAAATAATCCTAAATTTTACATAGAAATTAAAGATACTCAGTATAGCTAAAGCAATCTTGAAATAGAAAAACAAAACTAGTGGGGTCATACTTCCTGATTTCAAATTTTATTCCAAAGGTATAGTAATCAAGACAGTGTGTACTAGCATAAGGTTAGTGATATATATAAAGGGGAAAAGAATTAAGAGTCCATAAATAAATCCTGAAATTTATGGTAAATTCATTTTTACAAGAGTGACAAGATCATCCAATAGGAGATGTATGAAGAGCTTTCACAACACATAGTGCTGGGACAACTGAATAATCTCATGAAAAAGAATGAAATCGGGGGACTTCCAGCCAAGATGGAGGCATAGGTAGATATGCTTCACCTCTTCACACAATCAAAAGAAGGATAACAACCAATCTAAAAACAAAAAAACAACCAGAACTGCCAGAAAACTGAACTGTGAAGTACGAAAACCAAGGACTTAAAGAAGATACATTCATCCAGACTGGAAGGAGGCTCAGAGACTGCCAGCCAGGGAGAAAAGGATGTGCAGTGAGCGGGGAGCTGGTGGACCAGGCAGTCCCACATTCACATGAGGATAAAACTCCAGAGGAACAACTGGGGAGCCAGCAATCCCAGCTCAGGACAAACCATGCAATCCAGGGTTCCAGCACCAGAAAAAGAAAGCCTCATAACCTCTGGCTGTAAAAACCTATGGGAATTGTAGTGGTAGAAGAAATTGCCAGTCTCTCAGGAGAGTCCATTTGAGAGGCTCACAGGGTCCTAGAATGCACACAAGCCCACCTACTCAGGAATCAGCAGCAGGGCAGCATCTGGAAGGGCGTCATATGCTTGCTGGAAGGGGGAAGTAACTGAAAGCAGGGTGAGAGCTAAGCAAGTGGCATTGTTCCCTCTCTGACCCCTCCTCATAACCTCTGGCTATAAAAACCTGTGGCAGTTGTAGCAGTGGAAGAAACTGCCGGTCTCTCAGCAGAGTCTGTTTGAGCGGACACTGGGTCCTAGAATGTACAAAAGCCCACCTACTCAGGGAATCAGCACCAGGGCAGCAACTGGAAGGGTGCCAGTCAACTTGCTGGAAGCAGGGGAAGTGATTGAAAGTGGGGCAAGAGCTGAGGAAGCAGCACTGTTCCCTCTCTGACCCCTCCCCCACATACAGTCCTACAACACAGTGAAGAGAATTAATCTGCCCTGGAGAATACCCAAAACTCTGGCCCTTACAAGGTAACAGGTGTGCTGGCAAACTGAGATAAAGAAATATGACCCAAATGAAAGAACAGATCAAAACTCCAAGAAAAGAACTAAGCAATGAGGAAATAGCCAAACCATCAGATGCAGAGTTCAAAACAC
The DNA here is from genome assembly GCA_004026545.1 of Mormoops blainvillei. Lineage (NCBI taxonomy): Eukaryota > Metazoa > Chordata > Mammalia > Chiroptera > Mormoopidae > Mormoops > Mormoops blainvillei. Next base: position 310,842 of record PVJD01000525.1, on the reverse strand, counting down.
TAGTAATCAGGATGCTCATAGAAATGACTGAGTATGGATGCAAAACAAGGGAAGAAGTGAAGGCTATAAAAAGTGAAATAAAGACAAATATACAGGGAACTAACAGTGAAGGGAAGAAAGCTGGGACTCAAATCAATGATTTGTAACAGAAGGAAGAAATAAACATTCAACTGGAACAGAATGAAGAAACAAGAATTTAAAAAATAAGGAGGTTTAGGAACCTCTGGGACAACTTTAAACGTACCAACAACTGAATCATAGGGGTATAAGAAGGAGAAAAGGAAGGGCAACAAATTGAAAACTTATTTGAAAAATAATGAAAGAAAACTTCCCCAATTTTGTGAAGGAAATAGACATATAAGACGAGGAAGCTCAAATGGTCCCAAACAAGTAGGACACATCATAATTAAAATGCCAAAGGTTAAAGATAAAGAGAGAATCTTAAAAGCAGAAAGAGAAAAAAAGACAATTACTTACAAAGGAGTTCCCATAAGACTATCAGCTGATTTCTTAAAAGAAACCTTGCAGGCAAGAAGGGACTGGCAAGAAGTATTCAAAGTGATGAAAAGCAAGGACCTACATCCAAGATTGTTCTATCCAGTAAAACTATCACTTAGAATGGAAGGCCAGATAAATTGCTTCCCAGACAAGGTAAAGCTAAAGGAGTTCATCATCACCAAGCCCTTAATATATGAAATGTTAAAGGGGCTTATCTATGGAAAAAAAGAAAATCAAAACTATGAAGGGTAAAATGACAACGAACTCACAACTATCAACAACTGAACTTAAAAAAATAAAAACAAAAACAAACTAAGCAAACTGCTAGAACAGGAACAGAATCACAGCAATGGAGATCTCATGGAGGGTTATCAGTGGGGAGGTAGAGGGGGAAGAATGGGGGAAATGGTACAGGGAATAAGAAGCATAAGTAGTAGGTACAAAATAGGGGGAGGTATAAGGAAATGGAGAAGCCAAAGAACTTGTATGTACAACCCACGGACATCAATAAAGGGTGGGGGACTGCTGGAGGGAATGGTGGTACCAGGCAGAGGGGGGCAAAGAGAAGAAAAAAAATGGGACAACTGTAGTAGCATAACCAATATGCTTAAAAAAAAAAGAATGAAATTGGACCCCTATCTCATGCCATACACAAATGTTAACTGAAACGGATCATAAACCTAAATATAAGAGGTAAATGAATAAAATTATTACAATACGTAGGGATATACCTTTATATCCTTGAGTTAGGAGAAGATTTGAATCTTTTTATTTTTTACTTTGGTAAAAAAATAAAAAATAAATAAAATGGACTTCATTGAAATTAAAAACATTTATGTTTTAACATATACCATTAAAAATAAAAAGAAAATAATGGGAGAAATTAATTGAAAATATCTGATCTGATAAAAGGCTTATATAAAGAACGCTTACAACTCAATAATGATAAAGAAAACCCAATTTAAAAATGGGCAAAAGAACTTAATAGACATTTCTTCAAAAACTACAATGACTAACCACATAAAAGATGCTCAACTTCATTAGCAATCAGGGAAATACAAATCAAAACCAGTGAGATGCCAGTTTATACCCATTAGGATGGCTACATTCAAAAGGACAGATGAGTGTTGCCAATGATATAGATAAATTGGAAACCTAACACAGTATTGGTAGAAATGGTAAGTGGAAAAGTCTGGCAATTCCTCAAATGCTTAAAGAGTTACCATATGAGACAACAATTCCACTGCTAGGTATATACCCAAAATAATTTAAAACTTATTGCCCACACAAAATATTGTCTGTGCAAATCATAGCATTACTATGCATAATAATAAGTAAAAACAACTCATTATTCATCATCTGATGAATGGACAAACAAAATGTGGAGTACCCATGAAACTCAATATTATTGGGCAATAAAAGTGAATAAAGCACTAATTCATGCAATACCATGGATGAACCTTAAAAATATCATGCTAAGTAAAAGATGCCAGATAGGGTCATATATTGTATGATTCTGTGCATATTAAATGACCAGACGACAAGTTCTCAAAAATAAAGTAAATTAGTTGTTGCCGGACACAAGGGAGGATGGAATGAGGAGTGAGATCTAATAGGTACGAGGATTTCTTTTTTAGAGTATAAAACTCTTCTGGAATTAGCTAGTGGTAATTGTTGCACAGCCTCATAAACATACCAGTGTAATCTGGTATACAATACAGTGTGACAAACAAATGCATTGCACACTTTAAATGGATGAATTATATATGTGAACTATATTTCAGTAAAGCCATTTCTTAAAACAAAGGTAAAATAAAGATGTTTCCGGATAAAAACTAAAATGTTAATACTGGTTTTTTGTATAGTGTGACTGCTGAGATTTTTGTATTATTCTTTAGTGTCCTTCTAAGTTTCCTGAGCACGTGGTTTTCTATTGACTATGTGTAATTTTAATATTTATAAAAGATATGTATTACTGAAAAAAAAAAGGTCCTAAAAATACAAAAGGATACATTAAACCATAGTACTATCTGAAAAATATTGTAAAATTATAATCTCTCAACTTCACAGTGAAATTTTTTCTTACAGATAAAAGAAAATAAATTAATACTTACTTAACTGCTTGTGCTCCTGGCCTTTGTACAATCCAAGTGCTAAATTCTTCTACTAAAATGTCTAACAGCTCAGGTTTTCGTTGTTCTTCTCTTAGAACAATAGACATACTTTTCAAGTGTACATAAAACTTCATGGCTTCAAACTAGAGTATATTCAGAGGAATAAAATTAAATAAGTATACATATACATACACACAAAATAAAAACAACAACCTCTCTTACTCATATCCTATTCATATAGTTTATTCTTTTCAAACACCAGAAAATACTTTAAAAGTAACCCTTTATATCTTAAAGAATCACCACATAACACTACAAAGAACAGGACAATATTTACCCCTCCCTTTAAAATTAAAGTAAAAACAATAATTACAGACCCAGAAAAAGATCAAAGAACAAGTCAGTACCATATTTCCTAAAGGATTAAAAATAGGTATCACTATCATTAAACTGAGGTATTAGGCGAGAAAACCTCTTACCGATTTTGGCAAGGTTGGATCAACTGCTGTTTCACTATAGCCAATGGCTTCATAGAGTGAATTTTTTTCTTCAGGTGTCAGGATTTCTTCAAGACCTACAAATTATATAAAAGTGTTCTGTGTTTGTAACTAGTAACAAGAGAAACTACTCCATAATTTAGTTTTAATAAATTAAATGTAAATTTACTCTCTATAATACTTTCAAGAAATTACAGTCACAGGTTATAATGGCATTAGCAATTTTAGAAGGATTATTCTCCAAAACTATAAATTTCTAAATACATAAACTTAGCAATATAAATTTCTAAATACTGGTATTAACCAAGAGTATACAAAATAGTTAACTGTATTAGGCACTTAATGACACTGTGCTAGACAACACACATAGGACACAAAGTAAGTAGTATTAATATAATTTCCCCCCATCTTAAAATGATAAAATTGAGATTCAAAGAACTTAAATAATTTACCAGGGCCAAAATGCTCATAAGTGATAAATCCATGATATAAACCTAAGCCCCTAAGCCCCTAAGACTCCAAAGCTATAATCTTAAGCATTTGGTTAGGAAACAGAAATCTTTCCAAGAAATGATCCAATTTCAGTAAAAATTTGCAATGATTTATACGCTTTTGGAATTTTTATTTATCTGTTATTGTGCTATATGCATTTACTAAATCCCATGGGCATAAAGCTATTTTTCAAACACTAGTAAAACAAAAAAATTTATTTAATTTTTTTGGCATATACTTACAATGTTTTAATAGTAATTTTATTGATAAAAAGGATAAAGAATGTATCGTGTGCATATACACAATTATTTTTTAATTAGAGAGAGAATTTTCTGCAAAACAATTTTCAGACCTGATGATTAGCTACATTACCATAACTGATGATTAAGTACACTGCTATAAAATAAAATGAACATACTTCCAGGTTTAACATCTGGCTGCTGCTCTTCAGTTTTTGACTCTGACCAAGTCCACAACCAGTTGAACCATCCTTTATTTTCCTCTGAATCTTTTGTTCCTTCTCTGTAAATCTTGTATCCCGCTTTCTTTACCTAAAATAAATATTCAAATGACAAATTACCCTTTATTTAACAATCTAAAGAAATAGAAGCCTGATATTTCAAAACATGTCTACTTGAGTAAATAAATGTAAACAGTATACAAACTGAAAACAGAATGAAGTAACTGCAATATTAGCCAAACATAAGAATTTAGGATTACCAGGCAATTAACCCCACTGTCTTCTAAGCAAAGGTAATTCCAAAAACAAAGACCGAAAAAAGTGGCTTTTCATCTCCATGTGAACTCTGAGTATTTGAAAGACCAATAATTTGGAAAGAACATTTTCCCAGTAGAACCTGCCTGATTTCAGTGGACGTGGCAAAACATTAAATCAAATTTTCGTAAAACACAAAAAAGCAAATTTAGACTCTTTTTAGGAAATACTATAATACCGCACCACGCTAATAACGTCACAGCACCTGTCATAACTATATCAATCTAGATTACATTTACTAACTGAAAGATAATCTGAAATTACCTCAACTTCTGCTTGTTGTCTCACTACAGTTATATTAAATACATCCAGGGTCTTTTCCAACTCCTAAAAATATAAATAAAAATGTGTTTATATAAATTACTTTAGTATATATAATCTGTCAGATTGCTGCACTAAAGACATAACAGGAAGCTGGAAGCAGATCATCCATCAACATAATTATTTCTGTTAAGTACTGAGAAGAAATAGTTTTATATATTTATATTCATTTATATATATCACCTTGGAAATTAGTAATAAGGAAAAACTTTCCAGATAGAATACATGAGCACAGGTTTGGCTATAAGTATAAGCATAAAATGCATAGAAGACAGAAGATTTATTTGATTGAGGCAAGGTTAGGTGGTAGTAACAAAGAGGAAATGTAGTAGTGAGATAATGTAAGGCTTCAAAACCAACACAGAGAAATTGGAATCAATGTGGAAAAAACCTTTTAGGCTTTTGAAGTTAAAAGTGTCTTAATAATGTTAACCTTCAAGTCACTATTTGCATAAACCCAAATTTCTCCAGATTGAGAATAATCTCAAATTCCAAAAGCTCCCATAAGAATAATACCAAAGCTTACATCACTCAACTGACTTTAATCAGGAGTAAGAAAAAAATCTAAGTAAAAGAGAGAAAGAATGGTCAGTCAAAATTAGAACAAATAATTAGGAAGTGTTAGTCACGAGTGAGGAGTTATGTAGCAGAAAATACTCAACAATTTTTTAAAATGCTAACCTCCAAAAGGCTGAGAAGTTCACAAGGTGGCTTCTTAGTTGTTAGTTTCTTTTTATATAGTTCTTTGTATTGCTTTATTTTTTGCCTATGTTCTCTAACATGATTCCATGACCACATCCGTAAGCGTGGGCAAACATTCACTTCAAGAACACCATGTATAGCATAAGCCCACCTAGTTAAAAAACAGAAATAAAAACCCTACATTTAATACTCTCAAACCAACAGTATGAAATAGTTAATATTGCTTCTACTCTAACATACATATCATTTAGAGTATAAAAATAGTGTATTTTCTGAGCACCTGCTTTTTTTCAAACATCGTATTTATTTTCACAATAATTAATATTATCTCTTTCCTGAACAAAAATAAGCAAAATCCTTTAATTTTGTTACAATGAATATAGGTCTACAGAAAAACTATTAAAGTATTAATTGGCAAACGGTACTTTAGTCCTCTGAATAGTAATTAAAATAGTGAACTGAAAGAGTAACTACAACTTCTAGAAACCACAGAAGAGCTTAAAAACTGGAAATAACAAGACTTCAAAAAAGGGGTAGTACTTTATATACTCCCATAACCTTTTCATGCTTAATAATATGTTTAATGTGTATAATAAAGAAATTTGAAAATTTTTAAAAAAGACACTGATGGACAACAAACTGGAATATAGTATAATAATTCCAAAAATACAGTAGATAAATTATATTCTAATATTTCCACTTGTAAATTCCATTATAAAGAATGCCTTGTCAATTTTATTAGCCAAATAAGCAAAATCAGCTACATAAATTTCTAACTGCAAATCAAACTACAGTTTGTATCAGCCTTTAAAGACAGTATCTGGACACTGAAAGTGGGAAGCAAGAAAAAGGGAAGAAGATTAGCTTAGACTTGGGGCACGGATAATGACATGAACTGAAAAGAACAATGGGGTAGGTTTGTGAAAATAAATAAAAATTGGCACATAAAATTCTTCTGCATAGGAACAAAGTGCCTGGGATAAACTGGGCACAGTCAGAAAAGAAATGACTAATTACTCAGACAAGGGATGGATGTACCTCGAAATGACGAGTGACCTCCTGCCTCCTAGGTCCACCCCTCAGAATGTCCCAACAATTCTACCTCAACAGTCTTTCACATCTCCTTCCTCTTCACCTGGATGATTTCAGTGGCCTCTTAGCTTCCTTTACCTTTTCTTACCCTTGCCTACTTTATACACAATACCAGATACATCTTACTGAAACAGCTCTGACTGTGTATGCCATGTAGGTGTTCTCTCTCCCCTCCTAGACTGTATGCTCCAATGGGCCTGACCTGTGTCTGAGACATCTTTGTATCTCCTGTAGTGCACATATCAATAAATATTTCTTGTATGAATAACAAAAAAATAAAAAAAGAATAGACTATCTTAAAAAAGTCAAGAAATGAACTCTCATGCTATATTTTTTTAAATCTTAAAAAAAAGTTTTAGCTCAAGCAATTCCACTTTCAGATATTTACCTGAAGAAAATGAAAAGACTAAATCAAAAAATATATGCACCCCCAAGCTCACTGCCTCATTATCTATAATAGCCAAGATGTGGAAATAACCTAAGTGTCCATCAATGGAAGAATAAATAAAATGTGGTGATATATATACAATGAAATACTGTACTATTCAGCCATAAGAAATAAAATCTTGCCACTTATGACAATATAAAAGGGTCTTGAGGGCATTTTGCTAAGTGAACTAAGTCAGAAAAAGACAAATACTATATGATCTCACTTACATAGAGAATCTTTAAAAAAAAACCAAAAAACAAAAAACTGAGTTCATAGATACAGAGAACAGATTGGTGACTGCCAGAAGTGGGGTTTGGGGTGGGCAAAATGGGTGAACGGGGTCAAAAGGTACAAACTTTCAGTTATAAAATAAGTCATAGGGATGTAATATACAGCATGGTGACTATACTTAATATTGCACTGCATATTTAAAAGTTGCTAAAAGAGTAGATCTTAAAAATTCTTATCACAAGAAAAATTATGTAGCTACATATGGTATGAATGGTAAATAAACCTATCATCATGATCATCTGAATCATTATATTGTACACCTGAAACTAATATAATGTTGTATGTCAATTATACTTCAATTTTTTAAGTTTAAGACATTTTACCATTCTCTGGCATGGTTGTTAACAGGTACATCAGGTTTGAATTTCCTATACGGCAGATTTTGCGTCATCATATCAACTGATTCAAGAAGCTCCATAAGACTGAAATACTGAAAAGTGAAAAAATTAAAGCTCTTACATGTCTCAGGTTTTTTCCACTTTGAAGACAAAAGTTAAATTATTGACTTTTTAAAGGAAATTTTACAAGTAACATTAAGAATTTTTTTAAAACACTTAAAATCTTAGTTTTATTTTTATCAAACTATAACTAACAATTTAAAATACCATTTAAAAAATCACCTGTGGTTTACTAAATTCAATCGCTATGTCATGTAATTCAACATCCAGGTTTATCTTGGGGGCAGAAAAGTCAAAATCAGATCGGCGATTCATCTGAAGTTTGGCATTAGCAGATATGGGGCGAAATACTGGAAAATAATACAAATTTAAATAAACTGAGTTATATCTCAAGAATTTCAAAGTACTAAAGGGATCAAGCTCAAAATATTGACCTTTATTTCTTATATATCCTTTTTACAGTCTCTTTATTTCTCCAATGCTATTTGGTCAGGTGAACTGTCAATCAGTAAAAAAGTTTTTTATCTTTTTCCTACCTATAAATCATATTTTCATCTGTAAGTACAATAAAGGCTAACTAAGCTCTCCCTCAAGACACTAACATAAGCTGTGAAAGCAAGAACACTCTCTAAGAGGCAAAATAGTCCAATAAAGTAGTTTTAATAACAATATACAGTTTTAAGGAATGAAGGTACATGAAAAACACAGGAAAAGAGATTATGCAGGGGTGGTGAACAATACAGTAATTAATAAATAAATAATACAAGAATAAACTGTTTTGTGTACTCATAGTTGTAAACCTACTTTTTCCCACCCCTGTATAACCTCAGTGGTTACACTGACTTCCATTATATAATTATAACTTCTGAATTTCTGATCAGTTTCTCTGCATCCATCTGTTTCTCCTTTTAACTTGTAAAAGAAGAAGAGAAAAGATGAGTGAGAGTTTGCTCCAGATAACCTCCTTGACTCAACTCATAATCTAAAACAGATTTCTCTTAACTCTTTGTATTGAGTGCCAAAAAAGAATGATAACAACACAGAGGGAAACAAGTAATAGCAGCATCTAGATAGAGATCAACTATTAAATTATAAGCTAATTTACATACGATTCTCTTATCTCTCATTTGAATCATTCCTAAGACCTAGTACTTAAGTTTTTACACATTATGCATTCAAACATACTTTTAAGTTGAATGGGACATTAGCATAAATAGAATATAATTTAAAAAAGAGAAAATAAAATCTATTCACTAATAGATCACCAGTGAAATTCATTCTGGTACATCTATACAATAGAATACTATACAGTTAAAAATGAGAAATCTTTGTATGTACATAAATGAAAGGTACAGTAAGTCTAAAAAGTATATGTATAAAGCAAAAATATCAGTATTTGAAAAATAAAATTATTATTCTCCTTAGCTTTAATTCTTGTGTTACATAAAAGATATACCACCCATTATACCATCCCTAGTTGCAATCAACTACCCATCTCTGTGTTACACACCCTCTCCTACCTCCCTCAGACTTTAGCTCCTGGCAACTCTAATTTCTGAGTGATTTCAATACACAAATGATCTTTCCAAAATCATGGCCTCTCAGTTCCTTGGATTCCTCCACCCTTACTTCATCTTCTAGACCTTACTGCACCAATACCCTCAACCACTCTATAAACTTGGTCTCAAGCATCAAACTCTCCTTACCACCACCACCTATCTTTCTAGTATTCCAACACCAAACCTTCAAGTTCTGGGGGATGTACCATTCATTGAACCGCTCTCTGTCCTTCACCTCTGCTTCATGTTCCCAGTTCCCTCCCTACCCTATTGAAATGCTATGATCAATTATTTCAATCATTCCAACAAGTGAGCCATGGCCATGCCCTTTCCAGCAAGATCTAGATATCAGTGCTGAGGAAGGCAGGCTCTCCTCTTTGGACACTCCGCATCTTAGTCATTGATTAGGAGCTGTTTCTTCTACCTACTATTTCTAGATTTTTCAGACTTCTCCCTGCTTTTCAATAGACATTCCCTTTGTTACTCCAATCCCCTGTTATACAATAGTTATAATTCTTTCAGCTGTCCCTACTCAAACTACTTTGTGGTTTGTCTCTCTCCTCATTAGGCCCTGACTGACACAGCAGGAAATGACAGTTAAAGAAAAGAGTAAGTCAAACCTAAAGTGACAAATTTGAGAATCATCAACACACATCATAGACAATACCATCTGTTCTTAATGTTTCCTTTGAGGAGAGAATCAAGAAAATGAAACCAATTCAAAACCATGAAAATGATATTTTAAGAGTGAGTACAAAAAGAGCCACTTCAAAAAAATTAATAAAGAATATTTATGAAAGTAGAAGTACACAGAAACATATCACTAAAGTAAAAAAAAGAAATACCTTCAGGAAGGATAGTTACGGTTAAAGACATTGTCAGCCAATCCAAGAACTAAGTTATCCATCGCCAATCAATATTTATTGAGAGCCTTCAGGGTACAAGAAATAGCACTCCAGTTCTCTGAATATTTTAGTAACTTATTTCTGATTATTAAAGTACTACATGTTCTTTTAAGAAAGTTTAAAACCAGAAAAAAATATAAAGAAGTAGAATTTTAAGTACACATTTTTTAAATAATAAGACCACACTACAGACTAAAGCAGCTAGCCTTACTAAATTGTGTTTGTCATGTCAAAATGTCTTTAAATATTATCCTAATTGTTATTAAGTAGTCCTTGGAGACTTCACAATTGATTAACAACCTCTCCTATTAGGTCTTATTCTTTCCTGGTTTTGATATATAGCCAAAAGCTCAACAATGACTAACATATACATGTTTTTCTTTTGCACATATATATAAAAAATACATTTAATTACATGAGAAAATGAACTTGAAATATCACAGTAATATCAACAATGTTCACTTAAAGTTTATGGCGATTAATAAAATAAAAAGTGCAATTTTTATTTTATGAAACGTACTTACCAAAATCATAACCTTCTGGAACAATATTTTCATCGACAATGCCATTCTTCAAGCTGTCCTATTAAAAAACAAGTTGCTTTTATTTATATTAATGCCAATATACCTTTACCTGAAAAATCCTATTACATGCAAGAGAAAAAAGTTTAAAAGCAGTTTTTAAAAAAAACTTAGGAGGACTTAGATATAAAAAGAATTACAATGTTAGATATTATTTCATTAAAGACAATAAATCATAAGATTATCTTAGAAATATTAAGATTTATGTGTATGCTTAAACATGCTTATAAACAAGCAGATATACGAAATGTAACAAAATTCGATATCCACTTATGATTAAAACACTCTATACCAAAGTGGTATAGAGGTATAATCATACTTGAACATAGTAGAGTTTATATCACAAACCCACAGCTAATATCACACTCAACAGTGAAAAGTTAAAAAGCTCTTTCTCTAAGATCAGGAACAAGACAAGGATGCCCACTGCTACTACTTTTATTTAACATAGTACTGAAAGCACTAAGTCAGGGCAATTAAGCAAGAAAAAGAAAGAAAAGCCATCCAAATTGGAAAGGAACAAATAATACTGTCACTATTTAGACAACATGATATTATTTGCAGCAAATCCTAAAGACTCCACTCAAAAAATACATTAGAACTAATATGCAAATTCATTAAAGATGCAGGATACGAAATCATTGTACAGAAATCTGTTGCATTTCTTATACACTAGTATCAAGCTATCAGAAAGCAAAATTAAGAAAACAATCCCATCTAAAACTGCATAAAAAAGAATAAAATACCTGGGAATAAATATTCTAAGAAGGTGAAAGACCTAGACACTGAAACTATAAAACTTTGATGAAAGAAACTGAAGACACAAATAAATGGGAAGATATTCCACACTCTAAATGGAATAATTAATATAGTGAAAATATCCATACTATCCAAAGCAATCTACAGATTCAATGCAATCCTTATCAAATTTCCAGTGGCATTTTTCACAGAAAGAAAATAAACAATAATAAATTTTGTATGGAATCACAAAACCCCAAATAGCCAAAGCAATCTTGAGAAACAAGAACAAAGCTAGAGGCATGACACCCCCTGATTTCAAACACTAATACAAAGCTACAGTAACCAAAGCAGTATAGTACTAGAATAAAAGTAGGCGCACAGATCAGTGGAACAGAATAGGGAGTCCAGAGATAAGTCCCTGCATATGGTTAATTTACTACAAAGGATTAAACTTGGGAAAACTGGACAGATACATGCAAAATTAAACTGTACCACTATCTTACACCATAAACAAAAATTTACTCAAAAACGGATAAAAAATTTGCACATAAGGTCTGAAACCATAAAACTTTTAGAGTAAAACATAAATGGTAAGCTCCATGACACCTGTCTTGGTGATGATTTTTTGGATCTCACACCAAAAACAAATGTAACAAAGACAAAAACAAGTGGGACTACTTCAAAATAAAAAGCCTCTGAAGAGCAAGGGAAAAAAATCAATAAAATAGGCAACCTACTGAATGGAAGAAAATATTTGCTATTTGTGTATCTGATAAGGGGTCAATATCCAAGATACATAAAGAACTCATACAACTTAAAAGTAAATAAAACAATGTGATTTAAAAATGAGCAGAAGATCTGAATAAACATTTTTCCAAAGAAAACATACAGGTGGCCAATAGGTACATAAAAAGATGTTCAACCTCACTAATCAGGGAAGTGCAAATCAGATGACAATATAACATCACCTAATTCCTTTTCAAATGAGTATTATCAAAAGGACAAGAAATAGCAAGTGTTGGACAGAATATGGAGAAGAAATCTTTGTGCAATGCTGGTGGAATGTAAATTGCTGTGACCAGTATGGAAAACAGTATGGAGATTCCTCATATAATTAAAAATAGAACTACCATATGGCCCAGCAATTCCACATCTGGGTACTTATCCAAATAAAACAAAAACACTATCTCAAAAACATATGCATTAGTTCACTGCAACATTTATAATTTTCATACAATATGGAAACAACTAAATATCCATCAACAGATGAATGAATAAAGAAAATGTGACCATACTGTAACAAAATATAATTTAGTCATAGAAAAATAAGGAAATTTTGCCATTTGAAACAACACAGGTGGACCTTGAGGGTAGTACACTAAATTGAATATGTCAGGCAGAGAAAGATAAATATTGTATGACCTCACTCACATGTGGAATCTACAAAAAAAAAAAAAGAAGAACCTCATTAGTACAGAGAATGAACTGGGGGTTGCTAGGGGCAGGAGGTGGGTGAAAGTAAAATGGGTGATAGGAATCAAAATGTACAATATTCTAGTTATAAATTAAATAAGTAGTGGGGATTTAACATACAGCATGGTGACTATAGTTAATAATACATTGCATATTTGAAAGTTGTCAAGGGAATCTTAAAAGTTCCCATCTCAGGGAGAGTTCCAGCCAAGGTGGAGGTGTAGGTAGATACGCTTTGCTTCCTCACACAACCAAAAGAAAAAAACAACCACCACCAGAACTACCAGAAAATCGAATTGTATGGAAGTCCAACGACTAAGAAGTTAAAGAAGAAACATTCATCCAGACTGGTAGGAAGGGTAGAGACAGGCAGCTGGGGCAGAGGGGATGTGCAGCAAGATGGCAGTTGGCAACCAGGTAGGCAAGGCAGCTGCTGTGGCTGGTGGATGAGGAGGTCCCACATTTGCCCATGAATAAACCAGGAGGAACAACTGGGGAGTGAGACAGGCTGCACAACCCAAGGTTCCAGTGCAGGCAAGGTAAGGCCTCAGAACCTCTGGCTGTAAAATCCTGTGGGGTTTGTGGCAGGGGGAGAAACTGTCAGTCTCTTGAAAGCAGAGAGAGAGAGGAGCAAGAGGCACTGTTCCCTCTCTGACTCCATCCCAACATACAACACCACAACATAGCAAAGTGGGTTGTCCCACCCTGGCAAATACCTAATGTTCTGCCCCATACAACATAATAGGTATGCCGAGACAAAGAAATATGGTCCAAATGCAAGAACAGATCAAAACTCCAGGAAAAGAACTAAGCAATGAGGAAACAGGCAACCTATCAGATGCAGAGTTCAAAACACCGGTAATCAAGATGCTCATAGAAATGATTGAGAATGGGTGAAAAATAAGGGAAGAAGTGAAGGCTATACAAAGTGAAATAGAGAAAAATATACAGGGAACTAATACTGAAAGGAAGGATGTTGGGACTCAAATCAACTACTTGGAAGAGAAGGAAGAAATACACATTCAACTGGAACAGAACGAAGAAACAAGAATTCAAAAAAATGAGGAGAGGCTTAGGGATCTCTGGGACAGCTTCAAACGTTCCAACATCCGAATCACAGGGGTGCCAAAAGGAGAAGAGGAAGAGCACAAAATTGGAAACTTAGATCTGAAAAAATAATGAAAGAAAACTTCCCCAATCTGGTGAAGGAAATAGACATACAAGTCCAGGAAGCTCTGAGAGTCCCAAACAAGTAGGAACCAAGACACATCATGATTAAATCACCCAAGGCTAAAGATAAGGAGAGAATCTTAAAACCAGCAAGAGAAAAGCAGAGAGTTATCTACAAAGGAGTTTCCATAAGACTATCAGCTGATTTCTCAAAAGAAACCTTACAAGCTAGAAAGGGGCTAGCAAGAAGTATGCAAAGTGATGAAAAGCAAGGACCTACATTCAAGATTATTCTATCCAGCAAAGCTATCATTTAGAACAGAAGGGCAGGTAAAGTACTTCCCAGACAAGGTAAAACTAAAGGAGTTCATCATCACCAAGCCCATATTATGTGAAATGTTAAAAGGACTTATCTAAGAAAAAGAAGATGATCAAAACTATGAACAGTAAAATGACGACAAACTCACAACTATCAACAACTGAATCTAAAAACAGAAAATAAAAACAACCTAAGCAAACAACTAGAACAGGAACAGAATCACAGAAATGGAGATCACATGGAGGGTTATCAGGGGGGAGGGGAAGAATGGGGAAATGGTACAGGGAATAAGAAGCATAATTGGTAGGTGCAAAATAGACAGGGGGAGGTTAAGAATAGTATAGGAAATGGAGAAGTCAAAGAAATTATATGTATGAGCCATGGACATAAACTAAGGGCAGGGGAGATGCTGAAGGGAATGGGGGTACCAGGTAGAGGACAAAGGGGAGAAAAAAAGGATGGGACAACTATAATAGCATAATCTATAAAATACACTTAAAGAAAAAGTTCCCATGTCAGGAAAAAGAATTTTTTTATTCTTTTTTATTGTTATTTTATTACTGTTGTCACAATTTTTTCCCCTTTGCCCTCCTCTGCCCAGCCCAGGAGAAAAAATTTTGTAACTATGTATGGTGACAGATGTGAACTAGAATTACTGAGGTGATCATTTTGTATTATATGTAAAGGCCATATCATTATGCTGAAACTAATATAATGTTTTATGTCTATTATTAAAAACAAGGTGTGTGTTTATACATGTTAATGTATGGGTACATAAGAGGACTGTCCAGAAAAAGTCCAACAATTGTTAATATAACAATAGTAGTTTGCACAATATGGATGTAACCTGGAAACCAAGGAGAGTGGACTGAAACGCATATCTGAGAACAATGACGACTTCACTGTACTGGTCTGTGAGGGCAATAGACACCATTGAGTGAGCATGTCTACTGTGTGGTCATCCCATTCAAAATGACTGAGTGAGTAGACCAATGAATCTGCAGTAAATTTTGCATTAAGCTTGAACATTGCTCCACGTAAACTAATCGGAAGGCTGCATCTATGGGCAACTGGTAGTTGGCAGCTTCATCTTAATGATGTGCCCCCTCATACATCGTATCTTATGAAGAAGTTTTTGGTGAAACATCAAATCACCCAGGTGACTCAGCCCCACCAGAGCCCTGATTTGGTGCCCTGGGACTTCTGGCTTTTCCCAAAACTAAGTTATCTTTGAAAGGGAAGAGATTTCAGACTGTTGATAAGATTCAGGAAAATATGACAGAGCAGCTGACGGTGACTGGGAGAACTGTGTGAGGTCCCAAGGTACCTACTTTGAATGGGGCAGAGATGTCATTGTCCTATGTACAATGCTTCTTGTATCTTGTATCTTCTTCAATAAATGTCTCTATATTTTTTATTATATGTCTGTATTCTTTCTGGACAGACCTTATATACATTCTGTAAATTCTGCTAATAGATTTTGCCTTAAAAACACAACCACTGACTATAGTATTTTAGATAAATGACAATGAAAAAATCTTTATGAGAAACATGGTATCACATACATGTATACACATATAAAAAATTTACTTACCAATGAATCATCATAATTAGTAAGATAAAACATCTGAGACTTCACATTCCAATAGGCAAAAAGGTTATCCAAACGGATTAACTGAAAATAAAGAGTTTATTATATGTTTCATTTGCTTTGAAGGATCTTTAACACAAGCTATTTTCAGAAGTTCCAAATAACTCAGTCATATAAAAGAGTTAAACAAGTAAACATAATTCACATAAATTCATGTTATATATTTCCATTAGCTTTTCTAAGTCTCTTTTGTCACCTCCCTGGGTTGACAAAATAGAATATTTATTACCTTACGAAATAGTTTCTCAGTTTCATCTTGTAAACAAGGAACCCAGTTTTGATCAGTTGTCTGAAAAGGAAAAATAACAGTAAAACTGTTATTTCCATGTGGCATGTGGAAGAGTAATAAATCATATCATGTCCTAGATGAATTTCCCATGAAAATGTCTTTGAAAACATAACGCTCAAAGAATATTAACTGGCGACAAGAAGGACTCTGCTTTCAAGGAGCTCCTTGTTGACTGAAAAAGCAAACAAGAAGCAATTACAAAGAAGTGCCACTATGGAGGTTAAATATACAGTGCTGGAAGAACACAGTAGGAGACTCAAAGTCAGGGGCGTGATGAAGAAAGTGATGTCTAACCTAATACATGACATATGAATAGAAATTACTGATTCCAAGGTTGCAAGGGAATGATTCATTCTAGGAAGATATGCAAATATATGACACATTCAGAGCACTGAAGAGGCCCAGTATGGCCAGAAACCATAATGCAAAACAAAAGAGTTGAAACCAGGTATGTTACCTGGGATCAGATTACAAAAGAATTATAAACCTGAAGATAAAGCTATGGGCTGTATCTAAAAGCAACAAAAAGCCACTGAGAAGAACAGAGTTATTAGGTGCTCACTTAAAAAGATGGTTTTCATTTTTTTGTAGAGAGTTGAATGAATTAGAACAGTGATTCTCAAACTTTATTATGTAATAGGATCACATAGAGAGTTTTTTAAACATGGATTGCTATGCCCATACCAGAGTTTCCAATTGAATAGGTCTGGGCTTGGGGGACAAGTTCCCAAGGACCTCCAAAGGTGATGGTCAAAACCATAGCTGTCACAGTCACCAATGACTTTTACAATGCCAAACCCAACGACTAATTCTCCATCCTTAATTTTTCAACATAACAGCAGCATTTGCCATTTTACTCCACCCAACTTTATTGAATAGCTTTTCATTTGGCTTTTCCTTTTTCTTTTCTTTTGCTGGTAGTGAACTCATGGTTTAAACAGTAGTCATTCATGCCCTGGCTGGGTGGCTCAGCTGGTTGGAGCATTGTCCCATACACTAAAAGGCTGCAGGTTCGATCCCTGGTTGGGGCACATAAGGGAGGCAGCCAACAGATGTTTCTCTCTCACATGGATGTCTCTCTCTCCCCATCCCCTTCCCCTCTCTAACCACTCCCTTCCTCTCTCTCTAAAATCAATAAACATTTCCTCAGGTAAGGGTTAAAAAATTATAATAAAAAGCAAAAAGAAATCATACACAAAAACCCAATGGATATAACAAATAAAAGCAGGTAATAAAATACTATATGGTCATTAAACTGAATCAACTGAATTACATGTGGCAACACAGATATCAAAAAGATTGTGAGGAGAAAAAGGGAACTTACAGAAACACATAAAATATTTATGTAAACTTTTAAAAACCTATCAAATACCATATACAATTTTAATGGCTATATTATATAAAATTTAAAAACTTAGAATGTTTATCTCTGGGGTGGGAATAAAGTATAGTTGTAGAGAACAAGGGAATTTAAACTTTATTCATAACAGTTTATTCTTTTAAAGTGTTTAAAACTTAAACCAAATGAACAGTTTAACAAGGGTTCATTCTAGTAGAAAGCAAATGTTTCATAATCCTCTGTGTGCTCCTACACTTGTAAATTCTTCAATTTGAAAAATTAGAAAGATTATTATTACTAATATTGGTGGTAGGACATGGTGATTTGTTTCTTTACACTTTTCCTGACTTATCAAAGTTTCTAAAATAAACATTTGCTAGTTTTATTTTGTACGTACTCAGAAATGGATTCTTTCAAGTAAAAAAGTATTAAATTTGATAATTATCAAATAATAACAGGCCCTCATATTTTAACTTGGATTTGATTATCAACCATTATTTTAAATGTGAAATTACCTATTCTCATTTCTAATCTAATCTATGCACTTTCTGTACCAATTCTATATAGACACCTATTTCTGATGCTGGCATAAATGAATAGTAATTAGTAGTTTGATTAACCATATTACACAATTAAATAATTAAATTTATTTTTAAATAAAGTACCTGCATGCTGAGATTTTGAAGGGAAATACCAAATGACAGTGGGTTTTCTCGATTCGTGATCTAAAGAGGAAACAGTAAATTTTACTCAAGTTTTTAGCAGTGGGACAAAATTCGCATTATAAAAAAAGTTCACTTTCTGGAAAGTATGCAGTTTCAAACATTAAAAAACATTTTAATACTTTTCAGAACAACTTTTATTCATATATTTTTCCTAATATAGTACTAAGTAAAATAGTAAATATCAATGCATTAGTGCTGTCCAATAATAATATACCTACATAGTGTATTTCAGTTTATGAAAAAAAGCTTATAAAAATCATTTATGCTCATAATAATACTATAAGAAGCTAATTATTATGTGTTTTAGAGAGAACACAAGATCTATTTGAGATCAATTAATTAAGTCTTTTTCTACTGATTCCTAGACCAATGCTCACCCCAGGAGATAAATATTGTATCATTTAAAGTAAGTTAAATATACATAATAGCTACATTCATAACTCCCTTTTATCAAAGGTGATAACAAGGGCATTTTCCTTCAGTATCTGATGTTCAAACATTTTATAAAAGTGTAACCAAGACAGTAAGGACTGCAAATTACAACTACAGTTATAGAAAGATCATGTCATCTTTAGCCCTATCTCTCCACTTCCCAACATCTAACAGGCTGGCTTCTACAGAGCAGGTTTCAATAAACCGGGGATATATATAAGTATAAAAATAAGTATCATCTATTAAAATACTTACATCATCTTCATAACGAATGTGGATGTTGGAAATTTTCACTTGAAGATTTTTTATGATTTGAGTAATTAATTTTTCTGTAAAAGTGTCCTGTTTCTCCACCAGGTGTTTTTCTAGAATTACAAATATTTCTCTTTTAACTTGAATGAAAAATATACTCAATAAATATTCACATATTGAGGTAACATAAATGTTACCTTGTTAAAGAAAAAAATCGGTATTTGTAGATTTGCTTTCCAAAAGTCTTTGGTACCCGAAGACTTTCAAAAGCAACTAAAAACACAGTTTTCAAAAACTAGTTTCTTGTTCAGTGGAACTAAAGCCAACCTTGCAGAATTTACTGGTATTAAATTGTATAACTTCCCTCTGTTAACTATACCTGAGTAAATAAAAATGTGAAAAACAATGAAGGTTATTAGGTAAGAATTATAATAGGCTTAAATGGGAACAGCCAGAGAAAGCAGCAAAGCCGGACTCAGCAATAAAATTAGAGATAATATCATAAGTTGTCTGTCGTTAGATGTATAAAACAGTTGAATACGACCCTCCTCCTGATGACCACAAAACAGGATAATTATTTCCCTCTCTCCTTCCCAGAAAGAATGACGTTTATCATCTTTTTTTTCCTAAAAACTATATTTATTATCTCCAGTTTCAATATTTTTCAGGGGAACACAAAGTATATGAAATTGGGGTTCCTAATCTTTTTAATATAACCGCTAGTTACTATCCCTTTTTCCCCCACTTAAAAATGCCAATGAAAGCTATCTGTTCTTTCTAGTCCTGTTCTACCTGCATATGCATATTATCTATCTTTTCCTCTAATGGCCTACTAATCCCTAACTCAATTGGCCCAGGCAGTCTTGAAGGAAAGTTGATGAAAATGTCATTATGTACATCAAATGCCGTGTGAGTGAATAAGAAGTAAATATATTTGAATATAAAAGAACTTTAGAATTAGTAAGTACACATAAGCCCTTTGAAGACAGAGGTTTTTAATCTTTAAATCACACTACTACCTAATATAAACCTTTATTAATTTATTCATTCAATTAAATGCAAAATCACTATCCACTTGTTTCCTCTTGATTTCTTTATCCAGCTCAGATTCCATAATTTATTTCACCACACTTTAAAGTCTTGGTCTTTTTTTCTCATTTCCTCTGTCAATACAGCTCCAACCCTGAATAAAACAGACCATCTACATTTTACATAAACGTGCCCATGTTCTGCCAGGTGAAAAAAATCACAACAGGACAGACTGGAATAACTGTAAATTAGCCATCCCCAACTTCTACCAACCAGTAACCTTGCTACAGTTCTCCAGTCAACTTGTTCACACTCTCCAGAGCTATTTCAAAATTATTTTTGATTTTCCTCAAAGTTCCAACAACCCTCCCACTGCTCTCTTAGCACATGACATTGCTTCTAACTTTGGAAGAAATAAAAGCTCCTTCTCTGAAATCATCAATCAAAATATCTATTTCTTAGGTGACCAATGGTCTCTGTATCTTAAGTAAAATGATTATATCCTAATCTTCAATTTACCTAATATCTCAGTAGGATCTCATACTTTTTTTTCTTCCTAAAACACCCTTTTTGCCATGGAATCATGATCTCTAAATTTCCTCCTACTTGTCTGACCAATCCTTCTTGGTCATCTTTTTCTGGTATCCTCCTCTATACACTCATTAAGTGTTGGATTTCCTTAGGGTTCAGTGATAGGCCTGTTTCTCTTCTCATTCTATACTGCTGCTGCAGGGAATATCATCCACACCTTGTAGTTTAAAATACACTGATAATTCTCAAATGTATATTGGATAACGTAGGAAGGGAGATACAATCACAGAGAAGTTGTTATGTTCAGTAAACTACAAATAGGTCAGTGTGGCTGGAGCAAAGAACTGAGGAGATATGAGAAGGGCTATAATGAGGCTGGAGAGGAAGCAGGATTCAAATCACAAGAGCTTTTATGTATCTTGCATAAGAGTTCAAACCTCTACTTGATAACAAAGGTATCTCTGTTCAATTTTAAGCATGGTTATAAAGCTGTATTTTAGATCCAAGTATAAATAGAAGTAAGAGGGGCATCTGATTAAACACAGTGGATTGCATCTGTGGAGTATTTCTCTATTCCTCAGTAAAACTCCATTAACACACACACACAAAAAGGGAAAAAATAGATAAATCCAGAAGGCCAAAAGAAAGAATATAAGAAAAAGAACATATAAGAGACAGATAGCATCAAAAAATTAGAAGCTGGGAAGCAGATGGCCTTACCCAACTTAGAGAAGAAATTCATTCCTAACTGCCCACAGACAAAGATAACAATAAACCACAAGATGAGTCAAAAAAAGAAAAAGAAAAGAAAAAGGAACCCTGGAAAGATTCAGGAATTAGAGTCCTCAGAAAACATGAAGAGTAAAGACAGAATGGTAGAGGGAGCAGGTGATAATACACAGACTGATTTAAAGTGTGTATAATGAGTAGTTAGAGACTTCCAGGTATTCTCCTTCCCCCAGCCCACACAGCCACAGCTACCCTTTTCCTACACTAGTAAGAAGCAAGGGTTTATACTGGAGAAAATTAACCTGACAGGCTCCAACTCTGAAACCCCACAGATGAAAGTACGGGAAGATTCGATCATACCAAAAACACATAAGTAAAAAGTTCTACATAATAAAAAATCAGACCCAGATCAACCTACTACTGCCAAGCAAATAATAAAGTTGTACCAGAAAATATACGTAATCAGAGAATAGTATTTGGTTCTGTGGCAAACTCTTGTGTAAAGCCATGGGAACATAAACAATGAATACTGATTCAAATAAAAATGAGCTATAACTATATTGGGAATATGGAAAAGAGGTTAATCTTCATAGTAAATAAAGTTTATATATAAAATCATATATAAATGTAAAAAAATCAAGTAATAAAGATAGAATTATTTTATGTAGTCATTTAGAAATAAACAAAAAAACTTAAAAACCTGAAAACAGATCTACAGGAAGAAGCTAAGCCAGGAGACAAAATTGTTTTTTTAATTCTGGGTTATACATTGCTATTTTCCTTTTAAAGCAATGTATATGTATTATTTAAATAAAATAAAAAAACATTAAAGGAAAAAATCGTAAGAGACTTAAGAAAGAAAGGATTAGAGGGTAGAGGATTCTGAGGAAAATGGCAGAACAGAAAACACCAGGAATCTGTCTTCCCATCTAGACAACAACTGAACAGGTGGAATCTGCCCAGTGTAAATATTTTGGAACTCTGAAGTATATTAAAGGCTTCCAAGTTCTGGAAGAAGGCTTGAAAAGTAAACTAGAGTTAATTTATATCAATTTCATGTCTTAGCAGCTACCTATCTCCCACCCTCAGGACCATGGGAGACAGCTATGCCCTTATTCTGGAGTGACATGCACAGAACTTGCAGGAGCCAAGGTGGGCAGAAAGGACCCTATCCTCCAAATATCTGGAGATCTATGTTCTAACTGCCAATTTCGATTGCTGATCTAGAGCTGAAAACGGAGAGAAGGGTAGCCACTGTTCTTGCACCTTGCCCCACTGTTGAAAGCCCATCACCCTCCAGCTGAAGTGACCGCCACAGGATTTAAAGGGCCAGAACCCTCTTGAGTGGGGGGTCCTTCATTTTTCTCTTCTTCCCCCTTTGGGAGCAAAACATTAAAAACTAGGATATTCAAAAGCAATTTTATATTGGGGAAAATTAGATGGTGACCACAATGTTCAGGGAAAGATACTGGCTCAGAAAAAACCTGAGAAGACATTAAGTTTACACCTCAGTCTGATCGTTGGCACAAAAAACAGTTTAAAATAATCAAAACAGAACAGTAAAAACTGTCCTGGTTCACCTCAGTCTGATCGTTGGCACAGCAAACAGTTTAAAATAATCAAAACAGAATAGTAAAAACTGCCCTGGCTGGTGTGGGTCCGGGGATTCAGCGCCAGACAGCAAAGTAAGGGGTCGCCAGCTCAATTCCCAGTCAGTACACATGCCTGGGTTGCAGGTCAGGTCCCTGTTGGGGGGCGCGGGAGAGGCAACCACACATTGATGTTTCTCCCCCTCTCTTTCTGCCCCCCTCCCCCCTCTAAAAATAAATAAATAAAAGTCTTTAAAAAAATAGTAAAAACAATAACAAAAAAACAACAGAAAATCACCAGAAAGGGCAAGAATCAGATTTACACAAATACCACACTATTATATTCAGATGTCCAGCAATCTCAAAGAGACTCACATTGATATACATTATAATCAAAGGTTCAAAAGTCAAAGATAAAGGGAGAATCTTGAAAGCAGTAAGAGAGAACCTCATCACATACAAGGATTCTTAATAAGATTACGAGCAGATTTCTGATCAGAAACACTGAAGACTGAAAAGCCCTGGGTAAAAATATTCAAAATGCCAAAAGAAAAATGACTTTTAACCAACAATTCTATATTCAGCAAAACTGTCCTTCAAGAGTAAGGGAGAAGTAAACACATTCCAAGATAAACATTCAAGATACCACTAGACCTGCTCTACAAAAAATGATCAAAAGAGTCCTGCAGGATGAAATAAGAAACACACAGTAACTATAAGCCATATGAAAAAATAAAAATCCCAGGATAATACATAGGCAATTATAAAAGCTATTATTATAACAATGATTTGTAACTCCATGTTGTTTTCTACATTTGAGAAACTAATATATTTTTTAAATTATTTGTTTCTTTTTAGTAACACAATATTTAAAGATGTAATTCTGAGACATCTGCAGCTAAAAGGGGTGGGGATAGAAATGTAAAGAAGCTGAGTTTTTTAATATTTTTGAAATTAAGCTGGTATAACTTCAAATTAGAGCATTAAAACTTTAGGACATTAAATATAATTCCCAAGGTAACCACACAAAAAGAGCTACAGAATATACACAAAAGGAAATGAAGAAGAAATTTCAATATTGACTAAACAGGAAACAAGACAGTAGCCCTGGTTGGTGTGCCTCAGTGGATTGAGCGCCAGATTGCAAAACAAAGGGTCAATGGTTCAATTCCCAGTCAGGGCACATGCCTGGGTTGTGAGCCAGGCACCCAGTAGGGGGTGCATGAGAGGCAACCACATATTGATGTTTCTCTCCCTCTCTTTCTCCCACCCTTATAAATAAAATAAAGTATTTTTTTAAAAAAAGAAGAAAGTAATGGAATAAATGAGACAAAAAAGCTAAAACATAAGGAAAACAAAAAGTGAAATGACAGAAGTCTCTTCTTATCAGTAATTATTTTAAATGTAAATGAATTAAACACTCAAGTCAAAAAAGAGACTGACGGAATGGATAAAAACACAATTCAACTACATGCTGTCTATATGAGACTCATTTTAGATTCAAAGACACAACCAGGTTCAAAGTGAAAGGATGGAAAAAAGATATTCAATGCAAATAACCAAAATACATATTAGGGTGGCTATAGCATAATCAGATAAACTATAAATCAAATAAGATAGTAAAAAACAAAAAAAGGACATTATACATTAATAAAAGGTTCGAAATACAAACAATATATAATGATTATAAACAATAATGCACCTAACGACAAATCAAAAAATACATGAAGCAAAAACTGACAGAACTGAAGGGAGAAACAGACAGCTCTGTAACAGCTGGAGACTTCAATACCCCACTCTCAATAATGGATGAAACAACCACAGAAAAGAGTAAAGAAACAGAGGACTTAATAACAAAATTTATCAACTGAATATAATACACATCTACCCAACAACAGGATACACATTCTTCTCAAGGGCACAGAGGACATCTACCAGAATATACTATATGTTAGGACAAAAATTAGGTCAATCATTTTGAAACGACTGATATGCAAAGTATCTTTTCGGGTCATAACAGAATGAAATTAGAAATTAACAAAAGTAAAATCTGAAAATTCATAAATCTGTGAAAATTAAAACACTCTTAAGCAACCAATGGATGAAAAACATCTTAAGAGAAATTAGAAAATACTTACAAATGAATGCAAACACACCAAAATGAAAACGCAACATACCACAACTTATGGAACATGGCTATAGATGTACTAAGGGAAATTTTATAGCTATAAAAAGAACAAGAATGATCTCAAAACAACCTAAGTTTACAACTCAATTAGAAAAAGAACACACTAAACCAAAATCTAACATATAAAAGGAAATGCAGATTAGAGCAGAAATAAACTAAATAAAAAATAGAAAATCAATAGAGAAAATTAATGAAATCCAAAGCTAGTTTTTTTAAAAAATGAACAAAACTGAAAAAATAGATGGACTAAAAAAAAAAGACTGAAATTACTAGTAACAAATGAGAGTGAAAACATTATTACTACTGATTCTACAGAAATAAAATGAACTATAAAATAGTATTACGAACAACTGTATACTAACAAATTTAAATAACCAGATGAAATGGACAAGTGCTTAGGAAAACAAAACCTTTGTAGGTTTTGTAGACAAAACCACAAAGAAATAAAAAATCTGAATAGATATATAATTCAGAGGAGATCAAATCAGTAATCAAAAATCTCTCGACAAAAGAAAACCCTGGACATGATGGCTTCACTCAGAAATTCTAACAAACATTTAAGAGAGAACACTAATCCTCTTCAAACTCTTCCAAAAAAAATGAAGAGAAGGGAATATTTCCTAACTCAATCTATATGAGGTCAGCATTAAACTGACACAAAAGCAAGGCAAAGACACCAAACTACAGATCAATATCTCCAATAAATATTGATGCAAATATTCTCAATGTATTAAGAAACAAAAAATTAAAACTCCATTATAAGGATTATACACCATGACTCAATACAACTTATTTCTGCAATGGAGGATGGCTGTATATATAAAAAGCAACCAATCTAAAACATGATATTAACAAAATAAAAGAAAAAAGTGTGATTATTTCAATTAAGAAAAAACTTTTGAAAAAATTCAATACCCTTTCAAAAAAAAAAGCAAAAAAAAAAACATTCAACAAACTAGCAACAGAAGGAAACTACCTTAACATAATAAAGGTCACATGTGAAAACTCACAGCATATATCATTCTCAATGGTGAAAATTTGAAAGCTTTACCTAAGTTCAGGAAAAAGGTAAGGATGTCCACATTTGCCACTTCCATTCAACACAGTACTGGAAATTCTAGCCAGAGTAATTAGCCAAGAAGAAAATAAATAAAACGCATCCAAATTAGAAAAGAAAAAAATAATTTCTATTCATTCACAGACATTATCTTCTATAAAGAAAACCCTATCTTTTCCACAAAAAACCTGTTAGAATAAACTAATTCAGCAAAGTAGTAGTCAGCGCAAAAAAAATCACTTGCATATCTATTTCCAAACACTGTACAATCTAAAAGGAAATTACAAAAATAATTCCCTTTACAATAACATCAAAAAACTAAAATACTAAGGAAATTTTTTTAAAGACCATCAATATGTGGAAACACATTCCATGTCCATGGACTGGAAGATCTGATATTAACATGTTGACACTGCCCAAAGAAACTTATAGATTGAAAGCAATCCCTATCAAAATATCAATGACCTTTTTTTTGCATAGATAAATGAAAAATCCATCCTAAAAATCATATGGAATCCCAAGGGATTCCCAAGTAATCCAAACATTCTTGAAAAGAAAGAGCAAAGATGAAAGAATCACAACTCCTTATTGCGAAACTTAAAACAAAATAATAGTAATCAAAACAGTGCGGTACTGGCATAAAGAAAAACATGTAGACCAATGGAATAGAATGAAGAGCCAAAAATTAATCCTCACATACAAGGTCAAATAATTCTTAAGAAGGGTGCCAAGATTATTCAATGGGAAGAAACATTGGTTATAATAAATGATGCTTGGAAAACTGCAGACCTGATATTTACACACAAGGAAACGAAGTTGGGCCCTTATCTAACAACATACAAAAATTAACTCAAATGGATCGAAGACCTAAATGTAAGACTTAAACCTATAAACCTCTTACAAGAAAACATAGGACACTGGACCTGGCAACAATTTCTTACATGTGAGACTAAAGGCACAGGCAACAATAGAAAAGTAGAAAAATTGAACTTCATGCCAACTTTAAAATTTTGTGCTTCACAGGACACTATCAATAGAGTAAAGACACTACCTACAGAATCGAAGAAATTTGCAAATCATATTATCTAATAAGAGATTAACATCCAGAATATATAAAGAACTCTGACCTCCCCTCCCCACCCCCAAAAATTAAAAGATGGGGAAAAGACTTGAATAAACATTTCTCCAAAGGTACAGAAATGGCCAATCAGCATATAAAAGAATGCTCAAATACTAATCTTTAGGGAAATGCAAATCTAAACTACATGAGATACCACTCCATCCCCATTAAATTGCTACTATTTAAAAAAATAATAATAATAATAAATGCCTGCAAGGACGCAAAGGACTTGGAAACCTTGTGCACTGCAGTGGGAATATAAAATGGTATCAGTCCTTGTAGAAAACAGTATGGCGACACCACAAAAAATACATAAGATAGAATTACCGTATGATCCAGCACCTCCACTTCTGGGTATATACACAAAAATATTGAAAGCAGTGTTTCAAAGGGTTATTTGTACACCTATGTTCAAAGCAGCATTATTCACAACAGCTAAAGCAAAGGAATGACCCAAGTATCCACTGATGAACAGATAAGCAAAATGTGGTATATACATAAAATGGAATATTATTCAGCCTTAAAAAAGAAATTGACATTTGCTACAGCATGGATGTACCCTGAAAACAGGATGCTAAGTAAAATACACAAGTCAGAAAAGGGCAAGTACCAGAAGATTCCACTTACATGAAGTACTTAGACTAGACAAAATCATAGAGACATTAAGTAGAATTGTGGTTGCCAGGGGCTGGGGTGGCGAGTAAGGGGGAAAACAGGTGAGTTATTGTTGAAGGGGTATGAAGTTTCAATTGCATAAGATGAAAAGAGATATGAAGACAGATGGCGGTGATGGTTGCACATTATAAATGTATTTAATACCACTGAGCTGTACATGTAAAAACGATTAAGATGACAAATTTTGTTATGTGTATGCCACAATAAAAAGTATTTTTTAAAAAGCAGGTTGAGGGTATGTATGAATGACTACACATGACATAAAAGAGCTATAACAGATAATTACAAGAAATGTTGCCATGAATTACGTTAAATCTCCTTTAATATTTTTTTACCTGTGTGCCAACAGGTAAAGCATTTACTATTGGGGTTTATTTTTCTTTTTAAAAATTAATGTATGGAAAAAAATTAATATATGGCAAGGATAGTGAAATCAGTATACGAGGTCCAGAAAAAAATCCAGCCATTGTTAACCTAATGAGAACGTTTGCACCACCATCAATATAATCTGGCAGCCAAGGAGAATGGACTGGAATGTGCATGCTTGAACAATGACAACTTCACTGTACTAGTCAGTGGGGTCGGTAGAGACCACTGAGTTAGCATGTGGAGTTAGCATGTGTACTAAGCGGCTGCCATATTCAAAATGAGCAAGTAGAGCAATAAATCCACATCAAATTTTGTGTTAAGCTTGAACATTCCTCCATGGAAACTATTTGGATGAATCAGAAGGCTGAAGCTATAGGCAACTGGTCATTGGCAGTTTCATCATAACAACACACCCACTCACGCATCATACCTCATGAAGAGGTTTTTGGTGAAACATCAAATACCCAGATGATTTTGCCCCCCTGCAGTCCTGATTTGGCACCCTGTAACTTCTGGCTTTTCCCAAAACTAAATCACCTTTGAAAGGGAAGAGATTTCAGACTATTGATGAAATTCAAGAAAATATGGCAGGGCAGCTGATGGTGATTGAGGAACTGTGAGGTCCCAAGGTGCCTACTTTGAAGGGGACTGAGGCATCTCTGTCCTGTGCACAATGTTTCCTGTATCTTGTATCTTCTTCAATTAATGTCTGTATTTTTCATATTACATGGCTGGATGCCTTCTGGACAGATCTCTTAATATCTACTTTTCTTTTAAGATGTTTAATTTTTAAATGAAGGACAGAGGAGAACACTAGGTAGAAAGGTGATTTTATGTTTGAAGAAAGGCTACAGTATACTTACGCACTAAGAAGAATAATTCACTAGACAGACAAGTTAAACTCTGAGTACAAACGGTGGCTGCTGACGCTACGTGAAGCACAGGTGGAAAAGGATTAAATTCCTGAAGGACAACTCTTCCGCCAACAAAAGAAGGGGTTAAAGTAATGGGACATTTGGTCTAGGTTGAGTAGGAAAGGATGTGAAGCCAGAAAGTAAATAAACAGATCTGGAAAAATATATCAAGGAACAAAGTAGATCCCAAAGGTGAATTGATAACGAGAATAAATAAGAAAAGACTAGCTAAGCAAAGGAAAAAAAAAGACTCATGGACACAGGCAACAGTTAGGTGACTGCCTGAGGGAGGGGCGTAGGGAAGATAAAGAGGGTAAAGAGGGGATAAATGGTGATGGACTTGGGGTATTAAACATACAATATAATATATAGATGATGTATGGCAGAAACGTATACCTGAAACCTATATAATCTTATTAACTTGTGTCAACCCAATAAATTCATTTTTTTTAAAAAGGCTAGAAATAAAACAAAAATGATTAAATTAGTTACTATAGTTAAAAACTAACCTTACCCTTATAGGCTAGGTACATTATTTGCCCTAAGGTAAATGTTTAAAAGGTAAAATTTCTATAAACATGATAGAACTCATTACATTAAAATGCTCCATGTAATAAAATACTCTCATATTTGTTAAGTAATCTCAGTGCTTCCAGAGAAAAATAATATTCAAGCATGACCAATATTTATGTCTTTTCCCCATTTCTTATTACCATTCTTATTTGCTTTCTTTACCTTGATCAGCTACTTTTTGTTTTGCTATTTCTATTCTTTTTAGTTCCTGTTGCTTTGCTTCCAAGAGTTGCTTTTCTTCTTTTAAAGGATCGTATTTTATTACTACAGGAAACATAAAAAGGAAAAATTTTAATTACTTTAAATTTAAAAACTCATTCCAAAAAATATACTAGGAAATAATCACTAGTTCCAAATCTGCAAAAATTTAATGTAAAAACCAATTTAACTCAATTACCTATGACCAAATTTAAATATTAAAAGAAAATTCCCCAAAAGTATCCTGACCACAAGGCTCAGTTGGTTGGGTGTCATTCCCGCAAAGTGGAAGGTTGTTTGTTTGATTCCTGGTCAGGGCACATGCCTGGATTGCGGTTCGGTCCCCGGTCGGGGAGCATGTGAGAGGCAACCTATCCATGCTTCTCTCTTACATTGATGTCTCTCTTTCTCCCTCCCTTCCCCTCTCTCCAAAAATAAATAAATAAATTCTTTTTAAAAAATTTCCCAAAAGTATTCTAAACAAATATAATAAAATATAAAGACTTTCCATCCACAAAAAAGAGTAATTAAATTATGTTTATAATTTGACTTACTAGAAGAAGGCACTATGAGTAAATAAATGTTTTCCAGTACAGCTACAACCGGTTGAGTATAAAGGTTTTTCCATGGAATTTTAAGGTTTAGATTACCTACAATAAAAAAAGACAAAAAATATTCATTTAACCAACACTTACTGTCAGCCCATTTTCTGTCAGACTTTTGCAGAGATAAAGCAGTCTTTGACGTACAAGCTCAGTCACTTTATACAAAGCTATTTTACAGCCAAAAACAACAAACCTTTGTTGTAAAAATTTGAAATTACTTGTTCTAGTATTGTTGGAAAATCCATTAAATGATAACCTAAATATTTACAAGTTGTTGTTGTTTTTTTCTGGCAATCTGTACCACATTCTAACATGCTTCTTCTATTAACCAACAATCCTTGATATAGTTTAGAATCTCCTCATTCTTACTCTAAATCTCTATGAAAAGTACTTTCCTTATACTTTAAAAAAGTAGATTATATTACTTTGTGTTATTTTCACATATATGAGGGAGGCTGCCCCAAAAACATAATTTATTTATTTAAAAAACTACTTATTTTTACGTTTAAACTTCAATCACCTTCAAAGTACTCTGCATTTGATGTAATACACCTATCGAGACTTTTTCCACTACTCAAAACAATTTTGAACTCGTCAATTTCGATGCATTTTAGAGCTTCTGCTGTTTTTTGTTTCATCTCTTCCATATCAGCAAAACAGTTCCCTTTAAGGACTTTTTTCACGCGGGAAAACAAAAAAAGTCGTTTGGGGCGGGATCAGGGGAATAGGGAGTGTAGGGCACCAGGGTCATGCTGGTTTTTGGTCACAAGCAGCTGAACACTCAGCTCTGTATGGGCAGATGCACTAGTAAATCACCCATCGTAACATGGGCAAACATACTGAAAGAGTTTTTAAAAAAAGTTCACTGAATCTGAACGCAGCTTCTCACAACATCAGTTGGTACACTGATACAGATGGGTTGCTAGAACACTCACCTACCAGGGGCCTGTACTACAAGGGGCCTAACCTCCATAAAATAATTCTGTTTTTTGGGTGATCCCCCCTCCTACAGTCACGAGCAGCTTCGCAATGGGGATGCATTCTGAGAAATTTGTCATTAGGTGATTCTGTCATTGTGTAAACATCATAAGGTGTTTACTTACACAAACCTAGATGGTCTAGCCTAGTATGCACCTAGGCTATGTAGTATAGCCTATTGCTCCTGGGCTACAAACCTGTACAGGATGTTATTGTACAATACAATACAAAATTAAATCAAGCGCAAGAGAAAGTGATGCAATCAGGAGTGCATGAGGCTGTTGTAGGTGTAACATGGCATAATGATTCACAACCATTTTTTAAGTAGAAAAAGTACACTCTAAAATAAGAATAAAGAGTATAAATATATAAAACAATAGCATTTATTCTTTATCAAGTATTATATACTGTACCTAAGCATATGCGCTATACTTCTAAACTGGAAGTGCAGTGGGTTCGCACCAGCACCACCACAACATGAGTAAATGCACTGAGTTGCAATAGCTATGACATGACTAGCCAGCAGGAATTTTTCAGTGCCATTATAATCTCAGGGGACCATATCGTATATGCAGTCTGCTGTTGACCAAAATGTCATTATGCAGTGTATGAATGTATGTACAGTAATATACATATGTATGATTATCACCATAAGAGTATGTATACACAAATATCTCTAGTAATAATGAGGATCATGGGAAATATCTGAAAATTATTCAAACGAATACTTTACAATCCAATAGCAAAAACAAAAAATTAAACTTAAATGAAAAAATACTATGTAAGGGGTTGTCTATACTATCGTTTCTAGTTTTCTGTTTAGAAAGTTTATATAATAAAGAGTTTTAAATATTTTAAAATATTTAGAATGTATGAGTCTCTAGATTTAGAAAGAGCTGCCATAGTTGGGAAACGGAAAGATTATTAAATATGCTATTATTACATTGACTGGTCAGTAATTTGGCAGGGGAAAAAAAATCTACTTAGATCGCTTTCCAAAACGCATGTTTTTAAAAAACCCAAATTGAAAAAAAGATTTCTTCACACAATGTCCATCTAGAGAAAAAGAAACTATCAGATTTCTAAGAGGAATAACTTTCTAAGTTTTGAAATCAAAGAAGATGGTGACCATCTCAAATTTCTGTATACTACAAAATGCAACCAAAATGAAATGAGTTGTGACACATTTGAGTTTATTTATAATTGTATCAAGCAGACTGATTACATACATATATACACATACATTAATAATCCAAAAAGGTAAATGAACTTACAGAGAACAGTGACAAAATAGCATTAAGTAATCAAAGAAAACCACATAAAATTAATAGTGTAGCATTTTCACCATTCAATCTTTTTTTAACCAAACTTTTACTCTCATTATAAGATGTAGATTTTTTATAGAAAATTTGGAAACTTCATAAATATAAACGAAGGTAATTCCAAAAATTTCCCACATGAAGACTACTACTTTTAAAATATATATGTATGAATATTTATATTCCATAAATGTGGAATTCTGTACACTTAACGCAGAAAACTTTGAAAGATCAGTAAGATTAACAATATACAATAACAGCAAGGGAACAACATGTTCCTGTAAAACTGGTTGTATCACTGTGCTACTCATATGGAAACATATATTTCTTTCATTCGACAATGTTTCTATTATATGTAAGGTATTCTATTATATGTTTCTATTATATGTAAGGTATTGTGCTAAGTGTTGTGGATACAATAAAAATTAAACCCACTTCTCAAGAAAATTATTGTCTAGCAGAAAAAATGATATTAAAAAGTGAATATGAAAATTTGTGTATTAAGTACTTAATGCAGTATACTTTCCACTATCTTATATGAACACTAAAAATTACCTTATTATCACTGTTAAATATGCTCAGGTAAGAAAAAAAGAGGAAAGATGGTAGGCTCTAAATAAAATCAGATCTATCTACTCTCCTTGTACATTTTATTTTACTTTTCTTGATGTTAAATTTATAAACACTGAAATACAATGATTATAATTATAAAATTCAATTCCTTTTAGAAAACTTTTAAAAGCTCATGAAAATATTTACTGTAATTTTTTTGTACCTTTGAAAATACAGGATTTCTCTACAATGTCCAAATATGCATTAATTGGATTATAACACTACCATAAAAATAAATGAGGTCAAATCAACATGTATTATAAGAAATCATTATTAAATGTTAAAGTGTGGAATTGTACATATACCATGATTACAAGTAATTAAAGGGTACAAATAACAAATCATATAGAAATATGCAAAAATAAATATGGTAAGTGAAATAGTAATGGGTGACATGGTTTCCTCTCTTATTTATACTAAACTGTCTTTAAATTGGGGGGAGAGGAGATCATTTCTGTCTCAGCAATGTAAGACAATGAAAACTTTCTTGGGCAAATGGTCTAACACCAACTGTAAGTGCACAAAATCAAGGAGGTATTTATCACATAATTTAGATGAGCTTTCAAAATACCTTGTTCCTCCACTGACACCAATCTTGCAATAACATTGTATAAATCCTACTACACAAACTATCTGTACAACAAAGTATATCTAGGTACTTTCAAGTCTCAAATAATGACACTATCGTCATGCACAATATTTAAAGCAATAAAGTTCAAGCAGTAATTTAAATAAAGTTGAAACAATAAGCCAATATAATGAGAAACCAAACATACATTTTTTATTAAACATTTTTTTAAATATATTTTATTGATTATGCTATTACAGTTGTCCCATTTATTCTCCCCTCTATATCCCCCTGCCCAGCACTCTCCCTCCCACCAGCATCTCCCTCCACCCCTTAGTTCATGTCCATAGGTCATATATATAAGTTCTTTGGCTTCTCCATTTCCCATACTATTCTTAACCTCCTCCTGTCTATTCTGCACCTACCAATTATGCTTCTTAATCCCTGTACCTTTTTATTAAACATTTGAAACATCATATTCCAATCAGTTTTTGCTCCAGCAATACACTTAAAATGTAAAGTATCAATACTGGGAAAATAATACAGAACAAGAACTAGCACAACATTCATAGAAACCTAGAAAACTTCTAGAACAGAAACTCAGTTTCTGATAGGTCTGTAGCCACACCATCTGGTTGCTCTAGACTCTCTTCTCCTTACAACCACGTATCCATGGCCAATCAGAATACCGAAATGATAACTAGTTAGAAACCTAAGAAACTGAGTGGGTTATGCTCTCAGTTAACTCATTTTTAACACCTATTTAAGATGTATAATTTCATATGCATTAGGCAAAGAATATGTGGACCATACAATATTTTTAAGTCATACGCTTAAGTACCACCTAGATGAAAATACAGGATTATTTTCAATTAATGCTCAGAAACATTAAAAAATATCACGTAACAGAGATACTATGCATATTATTCTTGCTGCATGTTCAGAAAGGAGACCATTCAAATAAACAGAGCTTACCTATATGACCAACTTTAATTTTAAATGGCACATCCAGTTGACTCTACAAAAAATATATAGATATAAAATATTAGTACACAGATAGTTCAACAAAACAGATCACCATTTGTTTCTTCCTAGAATTATTTAAAGAGTTTCAATTAACTTACACCTTCCCTTTACCTTCAACACATTTAAATTTATAAATATATAATAGGATTACTGTTCTCAAATCCTGAAAATTCAAGACTGATCTTTTGAAAATAAACAGGGAAAACGTTCTACAGTAATGCTGACCACCTAAGTTACCCATACCAGAATCACTACCACTTTTACCTTGTTTGGGGGAAAAAACAAAAAAGTAGGAAAAAATTCCTACTTTTTGTCAGCAAGTACTTGTAAAAGAGATTAAAACTCTGTATTGCAGAAATATCGTCAAAAATATTCTCCACACTCAGTGGGAGAAAGGGTACCCTTTCCAATAAAAGGTGCTGGGAAAACTGGATACCAACTTGCAAAAAAGAATGCAATATACAAAAATTAATTCAAAATGGACCAAAGACCTAAACATAAGACCTAAAACTATAAAACCTTTGAAGAAAACATAAGGTTAAATTTGGCAGCAATTTCTTGGATATATCACACTAAAGGCAAAGGTAACAAAAGAAAAAAACACAAAATTCAGTTTCGTCAAAATTACAAACTTCTGAGAATCAAAGAACACCATCCACAGAGACATAAGGCAGACCACAGAATGGGGAGACATACTTACAAACCATATATCTGATAAGGGTAAAAATCCAGAATATATAGAAAACTAAATAATTTAATGAAAACACACACACACACACAGAAAACAAAAAACCAATTAAAATACTGATAACAGTGTTCAATAGTCATGTCCCCAAAGAACATATACATATGGCTAATAAACACATGAAAAGATGCTCAGCCTTACTAGTCATGAAAGAAATGCTAAGAAAAAACAAAATGAGATACCGCTTTATACTCATTAGGATGGATATTATCAAAAAACAGAAAATAAATGTTATCAAAGATGTGAAGAAATTGAAACCCTCATGCATTGCTAGTGGGAATATAAAATGCCTCAACTGTTATAGAAAACAGTTTGGTGGTTCTGAAAAGGCTAAACATAAATTTACCATATAACCCAGCAATTCAGCTCCTAGGTATTTACTCACATGAATGGAAAGCAGGGTCTCAAAAAGATATGTGCATGCCAATGTTCATGGCAGCATTTTTCATAAGAGCCAAAAGACAGAAACAATCCAAGTGTCCATCAACAGAAGAACAGATAAACAAAATGTAGCAAATATATATATAGGATAATATTTGGCCATAAAAAGGAAAGATGTTCTGATATACACTATAACATCGGTGAAGCTTGAAGGAATTACACTAAGTAAAACAAACCGATAAAGAAAATGACAAAATAGCATTATTCTACATATATGCGGTATCTGGAATAGGCAAATGAATAGAAACAGAAAATAGAGGTTACTAGAGTCTACAGAGAAGGAGTGGAAAGTTAATTTCTTTATGGTTACAGGGTTCCCTTTGGCATAATGAAAAAGTTTTAGAAACAGATACTGGTGATGGTTGCACAATATTTTAAATGTAATCAATGCCAATCAATTCTATTGGAAAAAGTGGTTAAAATGGTATAAGAAATTGAAGATGACTGGGAAAATAAGTAAAAACCATACAGAAACTAATACAACATTGTGTGTCAATTATACTTTAATAATTTTTTAAAATAAAACCATATAGAAAGAAACATTAGAAGTATTTTTAAATGGAGAAAATGATAGTTTGTGATTTTAAGGAGAGTAAGAATCCATTTTGCAAAATTCCCATTTTACAAAACTTATTTTCAAAAGACTTTCTCAAACTTAAATGATTTAAGGTAACAAATCAGGAAAAAGGCTAAATAAATGCACTAACAAATTTCTTATAGTCAAAACATACCAGGGCATTTTCTTTAATTTCCAGGTTCTTCAGGGCCACAGCTCCTAAAAAAGATTATTTTAAAAAATAAAATTGAAACATTCAAATATTTTTCATTTTAAAAGTTAGGTATACTTCATTCCTAAAATGCTGTATCAGGAAAAAATCGTTACAAATGAGATAATGGGTACCTGGCCAAAAAGTTCATTTGGTTTTTGCCATAGATGGCTCTAGTAGTGCTTAGTTGTCTTTAACTTCATTAGAAACAATTTTGTTAGGTTGTATTATGACAGCTATCATATCAGCATGCATTTAAAAAAAAATTGGTGAATTTTTGTGTAACCATTTTATTATTGAAGATGGAAGACAACAGCAACACTTCCAGCATATTGTGCTTTATTTCAAGAAAGGTAAAAACACAATTGAAATGCAAAAAAAGATTTGTGCAGTGTATGGAGAAGGTGCTGTGACTGACCAAACATGTCAAAAGTGTTTTGCAAAGTTTCTTGGTACTACTGACATTGTGACCAAGTAATTCTTTCCTGTGGGGCTGTCTTATGCATTGGAAGATGTTTGACAGCATCCCCTGACCTCTACCCTCTAGAAGCCAAGAGCAGGAGATAGTCGACATACTCAAAATAGCCAAATCAATATATTACTAGTGAAAATGAAAAAATGGGTCTTTATTTTATAGAAAAAACCGAAATGGGCTTTCTGGCCAGCTCAACATGTAACAGAAAACAGAATCCAACTATAATCTTATTAGTTCACCTTCATTCTTCAACTTGTCTAAGACTGTATGTTTGACCAAACATCATTTATCGTAATTTATGACCTCTGCAGCTGTAGCTCCATGTTTTTATATTTTAATGAGAATCACACAAATAATATGAATCTAGCAAGGTAGCAGGATATAAGAACATACAAGAATGAATTGTATTTAAATATACTTGCAATAAACTGGAAATTCTTTAATCCAAAATCAGCAAAATACATAAACATAAGCTCCCCAAACTGAAGTGCAAAGAGAAAAATAAAAGACGAATAATGAAACAGAATATCCAAGAACTGTAGGACAATTTTAACAGTTGTAAGATATGCATAATGGAATTGCCAGAAGGAAAGAAGGCAAAAAAAAAAAAAATTAATGACTGAGAAATTTCCAAAATTAATGATAAAAAACACCAAACCACAGATCCAGGAAACTTGGAGAACACCAAGCAGAAAAATACAAAAATAAAATAAAATAAAATCTACACTTAGGTATATCATAATCAAACTGAAGAAAACCAAAGACTAAGAAAAATCTTGAATGTCATCCATAAATGCCACTTCTGGGTGTACATCCAAAGGGAAAGAAAATGCAGCATTGCAAAGATTTCTGCACTCCCATGTTTATTGCAACATTATTTACAAGATGTGTTACCAACCTAAGTGTGTACATCAACAGAGAAGGGATAAAGATGTGATACACAAACACAAAAAACATGAAATATTCAGCCATGAGAAAAAAAGAAAATCCTGCCATTTGCTACACCATGGATGAACTTTACAGGGCATTATGTTTAGTAAGATAACCCAGGCATAGAAAGATAAATATTATTTATGTGGGATATAAAAAAGTCAAACTCAGAAACAGAGAGAAGATTGTTTGTTGCCAGGAGTTGGGATGTGGGGGAACTGGGGAGATATTGTTAAAAGTGTGCAAACTTGCAACTAGGAAACAAGTAAGTTCTGGTGATCTAATGCACATCATAGTGATTACAGTCAACAACATTGCATTCTACACTTCAAAATTGCTAAGAGACTGCATCTTAAATGTTCTCACCACAAAAAAGAAATGATATTATGTGTCATGGTAAAGGTGTTAGCTAAAGTTACAGTGGTACTCATAATATAATACAAGGTGAGGCAAAAGTAGGTATGGAACATAATATAATAATTAATAATAATACAAGAATAAACTCTGCTTTGAGTACTCACAACTGTAAACCTAATTTTGCCCAATTCTGTAAAGAAATGCATCAAATCAATATGTTGCACCCATTAAACTTACACAATGTTATATGTAAGATGGATCAACAAAAATTTAAAATCTTGAATGAAAGCAGAGAAACACACCCACCTCCCAACAGAGGTACAAGGAATAACTGAATTGAACAATTCACTAGAGAAAGTCAAAAGCTGACTCAGACAGACAAAAGAATGAATCAGCAAACCTGAAAACAAATTATTTAAAAATACGGAGGAACAAAAATTTAAAATGAAGAAAAGTGAACAGAGCCTAAGGGACTCATGGGACATTATCAAATGCATGCATTACATAAGACCAAAAGGAGGACAAAGAAAGGGGAAGAGAATTTATTCGAAGCAATAATGACCAAAACTCCCGAGTTTGAGGAAAAATGTGGGGATATGAATCTAAGAATCCCAATCACGAAACATGATAATCAGAAACAAAGAAAGATTAAAGGCAGCAAAAACAAAATTGACATATACACAGACTCCTCAATACGATTATCAGTAGATTTCTCCACAGAAATCTTACAAGCCAGAACAGAGAGATTATCTTTAAAGTGCTGAAAGATTAAAAAAAAAAAAAAAGTCCACTGAGAACACTGTATCCAGTAAAATATATCTACTTCAAAATGAGTAAAAAAAGTAAGACATTACCAGATAAACAAAAGCTGAGGGAGCTCATTACCAGTAGATCTGCCAGTACAAGAAATTTTAAAGGGAGTCCAAGTTGAAAAAATGCTAGGCAGCAACTTAAAACCATATAAGAAAAACAAATATGCATATGTTCTACAGTAAAGTTAAATACATGGACAAATATAAAAACAGTATTATTGTAATTTTACTTTGTAACTTCATTATTGTTCTTTTATAGGATTTAAAAGATGAAGGAATAAAAATATAAGTCTATGTTAATAGGTACATAATATATAAAAATATCATGTGTTGTATCAACAATGGGAGGCAAGCTCTAAAGGACTAAAGTTACTGATAAGATTAAAGTTAAGTTGGTATCAGTTTAAAGTATGTTGTTATAAAATTAAAATATTATATGTCATCCCTGTGGAACTACAGAGAAAATATCTATAGAAAAACACAAAAAGAAATAAGGGAATAAAAACATGTCACTAAGAAAATAAATTGGCTGTATACAAAGGGAGTAAGGGGGAAAAATGACACAAAAAGTTAAAAGACATATAGAAAACAATTAACAAAATGGCAATGGTAAGTCCTTTCCTATGAGTAATTACTTTAACTGTAAATAAATCCCCCAAACAAATGACAAAGATGGGCAGAATGGACTTTTTAAAATAAAATAGGATCCTACTATATGCCATCTATAGGAGACTCTCTTTAGCTCTAACGACATACACGGGTTGAAAGTAAAAGAATGGAAAAAGATTTCCCACGCAAATATCCAGGAGGGCAGAGGTGTGTGCATGCATGCCCATGTGTTACATGCCACTGAGTCAGTTCCAACTCCTGGCAACCACATGAATGAGTGCTGTCCACAGTGTCCTGTCTTCAGCAGCCCTGCTCAGCTCCTTAAGGCTCATGCCTATGGCTTCTTTATGGAGTCAGTCCGTCTCACATGTGGACTTCCTCCTCTCATGATGCCTTCCCCACCCCCACCCCCAGAATTGTCTTTTCTAAAGATCCCTCCCTTTCTATAACAAGGCCAAAGTAGAACAGCTTCAGTTTTGCCACTTTTGCCTCCAGCAATATTTCAGGCTTAATTTGCTTAAGGACCCCCTTGTTCATCTTTCTGGTGGTTCAGCGTATCCACAGAACTCTCCCCAAAACACCGTATTTCAAATGAATTCTTTTTCCCCCATCAGCCTTCTTCATTGTCCAACTTTCTCATCCACACATAGTAATTGAGAATACACAGTAATTGAGAATACATAGTAATTGAGAATACAAGGGTGTGGATGATCATAGCCCTGGCCACTAATGACACATCTTTGTACCTGATGACCTTTCCTATTCTTCTATTGCTGCCCTTCGAAGTTTCACCCTTCTTCTAATTTCTTGGCTGCTGTCTCCATTTGAATCAGTGACTGAACCAAGGTAAGCAAAGTCTGTAACAATTCCAAAATCTTCAAAGTCTATGTTAAAGTTGTATATTTTTCCTGTAGCCATGCTTGTTGTCTTGATGTTCAAATGCAGTCCTGCTTTGACAACTTCTCCTTTCACTTTCATCAAAAGTCATTTCAAACCACTGCTTCTTTCAGCCAGTAAAATGATCATCAGCATATCTTAAGTTATTGATACTCCTACCAGTTTTCACTCCTCTTTCCTGAGTCTAGCCCACTGTTCGTATGATATGTTCTAGTACAGATTTAAAAAAACAGAAGATAAAATGAACCCTCATCTGACACCTTTGCCTACAGGAAACTGTTCTATGTCTCCATGTGCTGTCTTGATAGTGGCTTCGTGCCAAGCACAGGTTATGCATCATAATAATCAAGTGCTGAGGAACAACCATTTCTTTCAGAGATACCCACACCTTTTCATGATCCATAGCCAAAAGTTTCACTGTAATCTATAAAACACAGACTAACCTTCTTCTCAAATTCTTTGGAGCATGTCAGTATCCAATGAATGTGCACAATTAGACCTCAACTACCTTCTCCTTTATTGAATCCAGCTTGAACATCTGGTATTTCTTGTTTTCCGTAAGGTAGAAGCCTTGTTGCATCACATTGAGCATCACTTCACTTTTATGGAAAATTAACGTAATGGTCCTATACTTATTGCACTGCTTGGCATCTCCTTTCATAAAAATTGGGAGATATATTGACCATTTTCAGTCTGTAGGCCATTGTTTTATTTTCCATATTTGTTGACACATTCTTGTTAGAATTTTGACAAATTCAGTCTCTGTGCCTTGAAAAATTTCTATCAGAATCCCACATAACCCTGGTAATATTTTCTTTCCTAATACTTTCAGGGCAGTTTTCACTTCACTTTCTAGAATTGCAGGTTCTTCCTCTTAAGAATCTACTTCAAAGGTATCTGTCATACTTTTGTCTTTTCTATATAGATTTTTTGGTATACTGTTTCCACCTTGCCTTTATTTTCTCCTGGTCAGATAATGTACTTCCTTGGTGGTCATTCAGCCTTCTTATTCTGTTTGGATTTGCTTTTATATCCTGAAACTTCAAGTAGAGATCACTTGTTTTTCCATTTTTATTGTTCTCTTCTATTTTCTTACATTGATTATTGTAATAGTTCTTTTTATCTCTGCATGATAGTAGTTGAAAAACTGTGTTCAGGGTTCTTACCCTGCTTTTGTCACCTTTTTACTTTTGCCTTTTGCCTGTTTTTAACAATTTTTAGTGTTTCTTCCTCTATCCATATTGATTATTCCTTCCAGCATTCTTTTTTCTCATTCTTCCTTAATAATATTTCTAGTTTCAAGTCTACAGTTGTTTTGGGTCTCAGTCAACCAAGTTTAAGTCTATTTTTTATGTGAACTTCAAATCCATTAGGAATGGTATTTACATTTTATTTTGGCACTAAAATTCTTTTAGTGCTCTTCTTTAGCTTTATTCTAATGTTTGATATTAACAGTTGGTGGTCAATGTCACAATTTGCTCCTGTTCTTCTTTTGGCAGGGAGAATACAGCCTCTCCATCTCCTGCTTCCAGTTACATAGTCTCTTTGATTTCTGTATTAACCATCTGGGATGTCCATATATAGTCTTCTGTTCAGCAGTTTGAAGCATGTATTTGCAATGGACAAGCTGGTGGTTTCACGGAAATCCACGAGTCAATCTTCTGCTTTATTTCTGACCCAAAATTTCCTATTTTTGCATTCCAATCCAATCACCTATAATTATCAGCATGTTTTGTTTTGAACTGTGATAAAATTCTTCATATTTGCATGAGTTTTCAATTCCATCTCCTTCAGCCTCTGTAGTTGGGAGCATAGATTTGAGTGATGGTTATGTTAATAGGTTTTCCTAGAAGTCTCATCAATACTGCTCAGTCAGACACTGCATTGTGACCCCTAACTGTCTGTGCTGTATCTTGCCTCAGTAGTGAAGTCACTTCACTTCTTCTGAGTTTGTCATTACCAGAGAAAAACACTTGGTAGTTGCCTGACTGTAA
Organism: Mormoops blainvillei; assembly: GCA_004026545.1. Taxonomy (NCBI): domain Eukaryota; kingdom Metazoa; phylum Chordata; class Mammalia; order Chiroptera; family Mormoopidae; genus Mormoops; species Mormoops blainvillei. The sequence goes on along the minus strand of PVJD01000525.1, from coordinate 267,689 downwards.
ACATTGCATTCTGGTCTATTTGAGTTCACTAATACCAAACACTGCAATGTGTAGCTGTTCCATTTCTTGGTTTACCTTGGTTCATGTCTGTTACACTACATTTCTAATGGCATGTACTGTGCAGCATTGTACTTCCCTTTTGCCTCTGTGCACATCAGCTGCTAGATGTCCTTCTTGCTTTGGTTTGGCTATGTCATTAGCAACAATGCTACTTGTACTTGTTCTCTACTGTTCCCCAGTAACCATTTGAGTGCTTTCTGACCTGGGAGTCTTATCATACAGCACTGATATTTTATTTTTAACTGTCTCATCACAGGATTCTCAAGGTAAAATGAAATGAGAAAAATAATTTTTAAAATGCAGCAGTGGTTTACCATTGTATTCTGCTGTGCAGTGTACAGGTCCCAACCACATGAGTTTGGGTCCATGGTGTTGCAAACGCATACAAAATGTAGGTGTTTCCGTGGGTAGCAGAGATAGCTGTACTAATACTAAACAAAATATAAGTCAAAATCATTACAACAGACAAAAACTAAAATTATATGATAAAAAGGTCAATTCGCTAAAAAGATATACTTATAAACATACGTATATATATCAACCACCACAGCACAAAGCGTATGATGCCAACACTGACAAAATTAAAGAAAGAAATAGATAGCTCTACAATATTAGACGTCAATATGACTTTAATAATGGATAGAAAAAAACAGACAGAATATTAACAAGGAAATACACTAACTGAACTTAACAAACGTATACAAAACATTCTACCAAACAACAACAAAATACATAATTTTCTCAAGTGCACATGGAACATTCTCTAGGGCAGGTCACATGTTAAGCAACAAAATAAATCTGAATAAATTTTGAAAGACTGAAATCATATAGCCCTTGGCTGGTGTAGCTCAATGGATTGAGCGCCGGCCTGCAAACCACGGGGTCACCGGTTCGGTTCCCAGTAGAGGCGCATGCTGGGTTGCGGGTCAGGTCCCTGGTGGGGGTATGCAGGGGCAGCCACACACTGATATTTTCCTACCTCTCATCCTCCTTCCCTTCCACTCTCTCTAAAATAAATAAATAAAATCTTTTTAAAAAATCATATAAGGTATCTTTTCTGATAATGGGATGAATCTAGAAATCAATAGCAGAAGGAAAACTGATGCAGCAAAAGCAGTCCTGAGAAAAAATTTATAGCTATAAATTTTTTTTAATAGCTAATTTCTTTTTTTAAAAGACTTTATTATTTTTTTTTTTTTAGAGAGAGAGGAAGGGAAAGAGAAAGAGAGGGCAACATCAGTGTGTGGTTGCCTCTCATGTGCCCCCTACTGGGGACCTGGTCCGCAACCCAGGTATTGCCCTGACTGGGAATTGAACTGGCAACCGTTTGGTTCACAGGCCGGCACTCAATCCACTGAGCCGCACCAGCCAGGGTTATAACTATAAATGTTTACATTAAAAAGAATACATATGCCAAATCAACAATCTAAATCTGTCCCTTAAAGAAACAGAAAAAAAGTAACTAAATCCAAAACTACCAGGGGCCAAAATAATAAAGATTAGAACAGAGGTAAGCAAAATAGAGAAGTGAAAATCAGTAGGGAGAAATCAATGAGAACAAAGGTTGCTTCTTCAAAAAAATAAAAATTGACAAATCTTTAGCTAGGCTAACTAAGAAAAGAAAGGAAAGTCAAATAACTAAGATTAAAAATACAGCGGACAATATACCAATTTTACCAGTACAAAAAGGATTCTAAGAAAGTACTATCAACAACTGTATATCAACAAATTGGATAACCTAGATGAAATGGATACAATCCTAGAAAACACAATTCTAACAACTAATAAATATTGAAAATATCGATAATCTGAACAGATCTATAATTAATAAGAAAATTTCATCAGTAATCAAGGACCTCCCAACAACAACGAAAGGCCCAGGACCAGGCAGATTCACTGTGAATTCTACCAAACTTTTTTTTTTTAATTTCCCTTATCCTCTTCCAAAAAAACTGAAGTGCAAAGAACACTTCCAAACTCAATCTATGAGGTAGGCAATAATTTAATATGAAAGCCATATAACATACCCAAAAATTAACTGAAAATGGATCAAATATTTAAATGTCAGACCTTAAAACTATAAAACTTTTAAAAGAAAGCATAGGTGAAAAGTTCCATGACACTGAGTTGGCAATGATTTCTTGGATATGACACCAAAAGTACAGGAAACAACAAAAAAGAGATGATTTGGACTTCATCAAAATTAAAAGATTTTGTGCATCACAGGACACTATCAACAGTGCAAAGGCAACACACAGAATGGGAGAAATAGTTGCAACTCATATCCGGAATATATAAGAACTCCTTCAACTCAACAACAACAATAAAAACAATTAAAGGATGGCCAAATGTCTTGGATAGACATTTGTCCAAGGAAAATATACAAACAGCCAATAAGCACAGGAAAACATGTACAACATCACTAGTTAGTAGGGAAATGAAAATCAAAATCACCATGAGATTATCACGTCACACTCATTAGGATGGCTTCTATCAACAAAACAGAAAACAACAAATGTTTCTGAAGATGTAGAGAAATTGGAACCCTTGTGCACTGTTGGTAGGAATGTAAAATCATGCAGACTCTATGGAAAGTAGTATATGGTTCCACAAAAATATAAACAGAATTACCACATGACCCAGTAATTCCACTGGTAGGTATACACTCAAATATTTGGAAGCAGAGACTCAAAGAGATATTTGAACACCTATGTCTGTAGCAGCATTACACTCACAACAGCCAAAAGACGGAAGCAACCCATGTGTTCATTGACAGATAGAGTGAGAATCAAATGTGATATTACATACAATAGAATATTATTCAGCCTTAAAAATTAATGAAGTTCTGACATATGCAACAACATAGATGAACCTTGAAGACATTAAGCTAAGGGAAATAAGCCAGACACAAAAGGACAAATATTATATGATACCACTTATATGAGGTACCTAGCATAGTCAAATTCATAGAGACAGAAAATAAAATGGTATTGCCAGGGGTTGAGTGACAGGAAAATGGGTAGTTACTGTTTAATGGGCGCAGTATTTCAGTTTTGCAAAATAAAGTTCTAAAGATGGATAGCGGTAATGGTTGCACAATGAAGTGAATATAGTTAATGCCAATGAACTATACAATTAAAATGGTTAATTAAGATGCCAAGTTTTATGCTGCATCTTCCCACATTTTTTAAATAGCAGGGTAGGAGGTAAAAGAGAAATACTTTCTCAAACAAACCAAAACTGATGAAATTTGTTGCTAATAGAACTCCCTTGCAAAAAGTGTTGAAAGTTTTCAGACATTAAAAAAAAAAATGATATAGGTCAGAAATTCAGATGCACAAGAACATAGGAAAAGGAATAAATAAAAGTAAAATCAAGCTTTTGATTTTCCTTATTCTGAATAATCTAATGAAAAACTGTTCAGAACAATAACAGCAACAGTGTATTGAGTATAGCTAATGGATAAGTGAAATGAATGACAGACAGCAATGTTATAAGGGGCAGAAGGGATGGATTAGAATACTCTGTTATAAGGTACCTCCATTATTTGTGAAGCATTATAATGTTATTTTAAAGTGAAATTACAGTAAAGGTACACTCTAATTCTAGGGTAACCATTTTTAAAATTAAAGAAGTATAATTGATATGCAAAGAGAAGAAAAAAATGAGATCATACAAAATGCTCAATTAAAACCAAAGAAGGCAGAAAAAGAGGGGAAGATTTTTAAATGCAAATAAAGACATGCAACAAATAGAAAAGGACTAGACAGGACAGCTATAAATCCATTAACCCAATTATATCAATAATCACTTTAAATAAAATATTAATGGTCTGAATATAACAATTAATAAACAGAAACTTGACAGAGTGGATAAGAAAACAAAAAACCAACTATAAGGCATCTACAAGAAACCTCCTTTAAATATAAACACACAAACTAAAAATAAAGAGATCTAATTGACATGTATAGGCATTTCGCCCAACAGTAGCAGAATACATATTCCTCTCAAGCTCCCATGCAGCATTCACCCATATGGACCACACTCTGGACCATAAAATATACCTTAACAATTTAAAGGAATAGAAGTCATACAAAGTTTGTTTTCAGCCCTGGCTGGTGTTGCTCAGTGGATTGAGTACCAGCCTGCAAACCAAAGGGTCACCAGTTCAATTCCCAGTCAGGGAACATGCCTGCGTTAGGGGAGGTCCACAGTGGGGGTGTGTGAGATGCAACCACACATTACTGTTTCTCTCCCTCCCTTCTCCTCTGTCTAAGAATAAATAAAAAACATTTTTTTAAAGTTGGCTTTCAGACCACAACAGAATTAGACTAGAAATCCGTAACAGAAAGCAAGCTGAAAAATCTGAAATATGTTAAGATTATTAAATAAACATTGGTTTTAAATAACACATAGGTCAAAGAAGACATCTCAAAAGTAATGTAAAATATTTTGAATCAAATAAAAATACAGCTTATCAAAATTGGTTATATGCAGCAAAAGCAGGACTCAGAGGAAGATTTATATCACTGAAAGCATGTATCAGAAAAGAATATCTAAAATCAATAATCGAAGTTTCCACCTTAGAATTTCGGAAAAAGAGAAACGTAAATCCTAAGTAAACAGAAGAAAATAAATCATAAATAGACCACAAATTAATGAAATTCAATACAGAATACCAAAGAGAAAAATCAATGAAACCGAAGACTAGTTCTTTGAAAAGATCAATAAAATTGATAACTCTCCAACCAGGTTAACTAAGGAAAAAGGAGAAAATACAATTATCAGAAGTTAAAGGAAAGGTCATTCAAAAATCAATTAACATAATACATTATATCAATGACTGAAGAAGAAAAATCTTATGACCATATCAACAGATGAAGAAAAATCAGTTTACAAAATTCAACAATCTTGGGAAAAAACCTCTCAGCAAACAAGGAATAGAGATACGTATAGCAGAAAAAATCAGAATACTGGATGCCTCTGGGGACGGGGGGCAGGGAAACTTTTGGGGGTGACAGATATGTTATCTTGATCATAATGACAGTTTCCCAGGTGCATACATATGTAAAGATTTATCAAATTATAGACTCTAAATCTGTACATTTTACTATGCATCAATTTTAACTAAATAAATCTGTTAATATGCAGTCAAGAGTAGTATCTAGATTGTGGGCTATAAAATCTTACAACATTGATGTATGTTTGAACACTTTCATAATAAAATGTTCCCTTTCAGTTCTAAAATTCTATGAAATTATCTTAGAACATAAATGTAAAAATAAAATTAAAAAATTTAAATTGGTAATTATCACTAGACTATAAAAATCATTTGTGTGATTTCACAGTATCTTCCTGTCACAGAATAATGCCTTAAAATCAGGAACTGTGCTCTGAGTAAATCTTGATCTTCCTACAGAGCCACTGGTACATTGGAGGTATGCAGTTAAGTGGCCACTGAACATAAGACTATTATAAAAAGAATACTGAATGATTAACATTTCAAAAACAGAATATGAAAATCAATTAAAACAAACCTGAGCGTCTGTTAGATAAATATGTGAGGCATAACACAAAATTTGCAAATTTGACCAAATATTTTACCTTTAAAGAAAACAAGAGAAAGAGGGAGAAGGAAGACTACACAGTAGTCCCCACTTATCCTAGGTTTCGCCTTCCTCAATTTCATTTACCTGCAGTTTCAGTTACCAGTGTTCAACCATGATCTGAAAATAATAAATGAGCAATTCCAAAAATAAGCAATTCATGAGTTTTAAACTGTGCATCACCCCAGTTAGCATGATGAAATCTCACAGTCCTGCTCCAACCCTCCTGGAACCATCCCTTTGTTCAGTGTATCCACGCTGTATATGCTCTTGGCCCATCATTATCTCTTAGTGGTTAACTAGGTTATCAAATCAACTGTCTTGAGATCGCAGTGTTTGTATTCAATAACCCTTATTTTACTTAACAATGGCCCCAAAGTGCAAGAACAGTGATACTGGCAACTCAGCCTTGCCAAAAAGAAGCCATAAGGTGTTCCTTAAAGTGAAAAGGTATGTCTGCATAGGAAAAAACAGATATATAAGATCAGTACTATCTGTGGTTTCTGGAACCCACTGGGGGTCTACATATACCTTGTAGATAAGGAGAGGCTACTGTAGTAAGAGGAGGCCACAAAGTACAGGTGCTCCCTGTGTTACAAATGATAATTCTATTTCACAAGCCACTCTTACTACTTACTGCTTCTGCCTCTGAATTTCTAATACTTTTGCCCTGAAGTACTCTTAAAAGGCATCTCGTGGTGTAAAGCAATCCTGAGTCATTTGTTAAACCAAAAAAAAAAAAAAGAAGAAGAAGAAAAGATTTTGATGTTCTACTCCAGATAAATTAACTATATATTAAAAGCTTTAGTTAAAATTGACATATTGTAAAATGCAGCATAGTTCTTAAAAGAAATGTGAAATGCTAAGACTGCTTTAGAAAGTTGGAAGATGAATCTCAGATGAGACTATGAAGCACTACCGCTTCCCTAGATAGTTGATATATAAGAAAAGTGGAGATTTGTAAATAGTAGTGTAGAAAAAGTACACCAACATCAAAATTTGCCAAGAGCTGAGATTAAGCTTAATTAATCTTTCCCCTCCCATAAAATGAACGCTTTCCAGCACTTAATGTGCCTATTCTATAGAATCCAGTATAGTAGCACTGTTCTGCTATATTAAAATTAAATAGATTTTTGGTCTATGTAACAATGTTTCTAAGGAAACATTGTAACAATGTTTCTAAGTAACAATGTAACTAAGGAAAAATGGATTCTTATTCATATGTAACAATGTTTCTAAGGAAAAATGGATTCTAATTTCCAAAAAACTATCTGAGAAACAAATTTTCAGAGTACTTCCCATAATTAAGTTTAGAACCATCGTGTGACTACTGAATACTAATTAGTACTATTAATATGCTAACAGTGAAACTAGCTGTATTATTATACAGAAGCCTACCAAAAGCATAAATTTAAAACTAACAGGTCTTTCTGACATTAGACCATAAAATAAAACCTTAACATTTTTCCTAGGTAGCATCTATTTATAGTTTCTACTATTGAAATTTTCAAAGAATGTGTTTTTAAATCCTCTAAGTTTATGAAATATTACTTTTTAAATTCTCAAAAGTTTTAAATTTCCAGCTATTATTTAAAGCTTCATTTTTCAAAATATAACCAACTTCTACACGTAAAACACTGACATGTTATCTTAAAATTTGATAAACACCAAAGTTTGAGGGATCAAACTACCTGATTTCAAGACTTACTCTACAGCTAGTTATCAAGACAAGTGTGGTAGTGGTAAAAAGACGGACACACAGACCACTGAAACAGATTATAATCCAAAAATAAATCCACGTAATATAAAGTATACTGGTATTTACAAAAGTGCAAAGATACTCAATGGAGAAAGAATATTTTCAGTAAATGGTGCTAGAACAATTGGACATTTGCATCCACATGCAAACAAATGAATCTCAACCTTCAACTATTCCACAGGTTGTACAAAAATAGATCAGAAATCTAATGTAAAACATTAAATTATAAATTTCTACAAAAATATTTGTGACTTCAGGTTAGGAAAAGATTCTGTAGATGTACATCAAAAGCACGACTCAAAAAAATTTTAATCAACTGGACTTGATCAAAATTTAAAACTTTTGTTTTGCAAAGGCAAACTTGGAAAAGAATGGGATCACATATGTAACAAAGGAGTTGTATCCATAATGTCTAAAGAACTCTCAACAATGGACAATAAGAAAACAAACACTTTGGAAAAGAGTCCGGCAGTTCCTTAAAAAGTCATAGGACTCTGTAATTCCACTTCTACATATATACCCAAGAGAATTTAAAACATGTCCACAAAAAATCTTGTGCATAAATGTTCACAGCAGCATTACTTATGAAAGTCAAAGAGCAGGAATAACTTAAATGTTCATCAACTGAATAAAGGATAAAAATGTTATGCATTCACACAATGGAATATTATTCAGTCATAAAAAAGAATGAATACTGATACATGCTACAACATGGATAAACCTCAAAAACATGTTAAGTGAAAGAAACCAGAAATGAAAAGCCACTTATATTGTACGATTCCATTTAAATGAAATGTCCAGAACCACAGAAATGTCTGAATCCATAGAAACAAGTTAGATTAGTGGTTGCTGAAGGTAGGGTGGAGGGAGATTAAGAGAGATTTGTAGTAACTGTTAATGGGTATGATGTTTATCTGGGGGTTGAAAATGCTCTAGAATTAGATAGTGTTGATAGTTGCACAATTTTGTGACTATACTAAAAACACTTTGCATTTTAAAAGACTGAATTTAATATGTGAATTAAATATCAATAGAAAAAGAAAAAATTAAATAAGCAGAAGACTTAAACAGACATATCAACAGAAATGCACAAAGAGCAAAGAAGAACCTCAACGTATTTAATTAATAAGGAAATAAAAATTAAAACCATAATGCTTTATCACTATAAACCTATCAGAATGGTCAAAAATAGTTTCTTAAGTGACAACACTAAGTGCTAGTGAGGGTGCAGAACAACTAGTCCACTCATACAATGCTGGTAACAGTGCAAAATGGTAGAACCACTGTAAAAAGCAGTTCCATCACTTCATGTAAATTAAATATCCACTTACCATATGACCTTGAAATCCAACTCTTAGGTATTTATGCAGTGAAATAAAAATTTATGTTCACACAAAAACCAGTACGTAACTCTTTATAGCAGTTCTTCATAATTGCCAAAAACTGAAATGTCCTTCAACCCCTGAACAGATAAACGGTTATAGTATAACCATACAACAGAAATACTACTAAAAAATATAAGAATGAAACACTGATGGCGTGCAACAAATGGATGATTCTCAAATTCATTTTATATAAGTGAAAGGAGTAAAACTAAGAAAAAGATGCCAAACTCCAAAAGCTACATACCGTATAACCCCACTTATATGGCACTCTAGAAAAGGGACAACTGCAGAGATGGAAACAGATCAGTGGGTAGGGACTGGGTAGGACGCACTGCCAAGGAGCAGCAGAGGGAATTTGGGGGTCTTGTTGGAACTCTTCTGTGTCATGACTGTGACGGTGGCTACGTGCCTCTTTGCATTTGTCAAGACAGATAGAACTGTATATCACAAGAGTGAATTTTATTGTACGTAAATTTTAAATAAACAAATCCTATGATAAATCACACTCCACACAAACCTCTACCTAGCATATAGAAGCAAACCTCCCCTATAAATCAAAGTACACCGTAAAACATTTTCAAGGCTTCCTGCTGACATAGGTGGAGACACATTTGTTATTTTAACTTTGCAAATGAGAAGCAGCACAGATTAAACAATATCCAAATTTCTGGTACTAGTCAGAGATGCTGACCTAACACTTACGTCCTTCTTGTAGTCCCAATCCCTATCATGGCTCTACGTACTAACGCTAGTAAGTAACAAGAGGTCTTCTTAAGTCTTCATCAAACTAAATTACTTATGTCATAAAAGACAAAAATCAAGAAAAACAAGTATTTTAGAAGCCTGAAAGTGCATGTATTCGAGAATACATTATTATTTTTTAAATATATACTATTTACATACAAAAAGAATTAACCCAAACTTTGGCCTGGGAGATTCATTTCATAAAGAAAAGGAATCTAATTTCTAGCGGGTGTTTAAAATAAAGGGTATAATACAAAAACAGACGGAAGCACTAAAAATGAAGCTGCTAATAACAGCACTAGAGTAAACATACAAAATAAAGCTTCGGTCCTTCACTATCTAAGCAACGTTAAGCGCAGCCTCGTCCCTGTCTTTTGCAGGTGTGAAATATGTTGTACACCTGCACCCTGTTTCTTTAAAATTTCATTCACTCTGACCCACAAAACCCCAAACCCTTACAAACGTAACACATTCCTGGGTCAGGTTGTGAACTGAAAACACAACCAACCGGTGGTGTCATTATACACAGGAGTTTCGCTTTTTGTTATCAGCCGAATCCAGGCGCAACCCGGAGCCCGGGTGGTGTGGCCCGAGAAAACATCACGGTTTGGCTATACACGGACGCTGGGGAAGGAAAGAAGAGGCTGTTTTCGGTGACGGCGTCTTGCCTTCACGTGCAAGGCAGCGTGCGACACTCAGTGGGCTCTCCGTCATAAGCCCAGGGGGAGAAATGACAGGATTAAGACCAAGCCCAGGTGCTTCTGGTCGCCTCCCCTCGCCCGACACAGCGGAAGCCGGACCACGAGGGCAAGAATCTGAACTCCGGACCCTTGGAGTCCTCTACGGCATGGAAAAGGGGGGGCTCTTTACCCAACACCCATGACCCCATCCCCTCCAGACAAAAAATAAACTCGCGGGCGGAGGCCCGGAACTGCCGCCCGCTTTACGTAATTTGACCCGGAGGAGGGTGGTGGCAGGTGTCGACGCCGGGCAAGCCCGGGGCCCAAAGCCCCAAGTTGGTAAGGCCCAGGTCCAGCAATGAATGGTCGTGAGGGGGGCAAGATTGAGGGACAGCGGCGGTCTCGTTACCTCCCCAGATGCCCAGGGTGAGCTGGGACGTGTCCAGGTTCACCACATAGTCCCCCAAGAACCGGTTCAACACATCCACGACTACCGACTCGAACACCATTTTCCTGAGCCGCGGTGGACACGGAGGCCGGTCCCCCGCGCGCCTTCGTCTTGTGCGAGCCCTCCTTTTCTCCTCCTCCCTCGAGACCCGCTCGGTTCACCGGCTCCTGCGCGGCCCCGACAATAGCGTAACCCGTGCGGGACGCGCAGCCCCGCCTCCAGCCGGACATGGGGAGGAGGTGGCTGCTCAAGCGACGCGTGCGCAGCTCGGGCTGGAAGGCGGGGGCGTAGCCAGGCGCCGACCTGGGCGAGCCAGACGGACAGGGAGCCGGGGCGACTACGCCACCGGCTCTCGTACGATCGCCCCTCCGTTGCTGTGCCCGACTCCTTTTCCTTGTGGGCCTGACTCCACCCCCATCACCTGGCAACGGGGTCGGTAGCCAGAGATGCCGGATTTTTTCCGTCCCCGCCCCCACCTGGAGACCAATGTCAAGGCCAGCACCATGAGCGGGGGCGGGGCAGTAAAGCCCAGCAGGGAAAGGCCCGCCCCCTATCGAGAAGCAGCCCCTCCCCACAAACACATGGGCCCTGAGATCCAGCACTTAATAAAGCGGGGGTGGAGTTTTCGCTTTTAGGCGGGAGGCGATGGTTTTTCTACGGAGCATCCTCGCTTTTGTTAGAGGTTGGGCGGCAGGGGCTCCTGGCGTTGCTGGCTACCTGGGTCCCGCCAACCTGTAACTGCTTTCACCGATTCTCCGAGGCCCTGGCGGGAAGTTAACAGTGGGTAACTTAACTTCCCGCGCTTCAAATCATAAACTCGTGGTTGTTATTCCTTGCCCCCTTCTTTGTATCTGAGGTGGCACTCTTGATCAAAAACGTGGAACCGCCTTTCATCTCACAGAGAGTTTCTTTAGATTCAGAGTTAGAGGGTCAGCCCAAGAATTAGAGCTAACTGAAGTTTGTGAGCAAGGTCCCAACCTTGGTGGGAATTGATATAGAAGTTTGTGTGAACTTTCAAAAGTTTGTCAAAAGACATGAACAGACATTTCCTAAAAATGATATACACATGGCACATAAGCGCATGAAAATATGTTCACTATTAACCAATGAGTAAATGAAAAAACCACAAATGATGTATCATTATCACTATGTATCCATCAAAATGGCTAAAAAAGAAAAAGTGATAATGCCAAATGCTAGTGAAGATGCAGAGAAACTGGATCATTCATGCATTAGTGGGAGTGTGAAATGGTACAGTACCTCTGGAAAACAGTTTGGCAGTTTCCTAAAAAAGAAAATTAAACACATGTCTACCATACACATCAACAATTGTATTCCTGAACGTAATCCCAGAAATACGAAAACCTGTATACACACAAAACTTGTACAAACACAAAACTTGTATATGAATGCTTATAGTGGCTTTATTTATAATAGACAAAAACTGGACATAACCCAAATGTTTTTGAACAGATGAATAGCTAAACAAACTGTATGTAGTACATTCAAACCATGGAATACTACTCAGCAATAAAAAGGAATCAATTATTGATAAGTGCAACAACTTAAGTGGATCACAGGGCATTATGCTTAGTGAAAACAGTATGATTCTATTTACAAAACATTCTCGAAATAAATTTATAGAGATAGAAAACAATAGCAGTAGCCAGTGGTTAGGTATGGGGAGGAGGGATGGGTGTAGATACAAATGGATATCAGGGAGTAACCTTGTGTTTAGGGAACACTTCTGTATCTTCATTGTTTTAGTAGTTACATAAAATTGCATAAAACTATACACACACACACACACACACACACACAAATGAGTGCATATAAATTTGTGAAATCTGAGTAAGGTCCACCGATGGCACCCGTGTTTTTATTTCCTGGCTTTGATACTGCACTATAGTTATGCATGATGTTATAATCGGAGGAAACTGGGTTAAAGGTACATGAGACCTCCCTGTAAATTTTTTTGCAACTTTCTATAAATCTATAGTTACTTTGAAATAATTTTTAAAGGCTCTGCTAACTTCGGGCTTAATAAGAAATGCCCCTGAGCATGAGATGGGCCTGAAAGTTGAGATTCTAGTCATACATGATGCTTTAATATCCCTGGGCATGGTGCTTGGTAAAATATTCAAGAAGAAAAAGGATCTGTATGGGATACCTTATCAGGACATATTAAAAGATCAATTACTCTGTGATCCCCAGTAAAATATTAGGGAGAGAAAGATGTATAATAAGGGATTTTCAAGCACCTTCCTCTGGCTTGAAGAATCTAAAATGAGCACTCCCTTCATAAAGAGGGGTCCCAAATGCTGATGTTCATCAGCGTTTGCTGATCCCAGATTTTCACATGATTGCTTGCTTGTCATTCAGGTTTCTTTCCAAAGATCACCTAATCAAAAAAGTCCTTACTGACCTCTCAGCCTCAACCAGCTAGCAGTCACACTGCTATATTAACCTGATGATCTTCATCTCATTTATCACTCTCTGAAATTATCTTCCATACAGGCTTTTAAGATTTCCGTCTCATCCACCACTGCCACTTCTAGAACAGGGAGCTAATGTGTCTACTTGACTGTGGTATCCCCAGTACCTACTTGAGCACCTAATACATAATAGGTTTTCAATATATATCTGTTGAAAGAATGAACAAATGTTGAATATGAAGCCACACCCAACTCTCACAAGACCAAACATACTACCAGAGAAGTGAATTAATATATCAAGACCTACTTGAGGAGAGACTATTCATCAGGAACAAGAAAGAAAAGAAAAGAAAAGAAAGGAAAAGAGAAAAGAAAAAGAAAAGAGAAAAAGAAAAGAAAAGAAGAGAAAGGATGGGAGAGGAGAGGAGGGAAAAAGAAAAGGAAAGAAAGAAGAACCAGAGGCTGTGATTGCAGAGTGAAGTTGCAGCCCCAGGAGCAGGGGCATTGGAAGCTTGGCCGGGGCCTACCACTGCAGTGCTGTGAGTGGCAGGAGAGAGAGAGAGAAATAATGCATATGGAAGGCAAGACTCTAGATCCAGAATTAAGGTTCCTTTGGCAGGGCTGAGGTGGCTCCAGGTCCAGGGAGGCCAATCTACCGTAATCTCAAAAGAGCACCCAGAAGGATCCTTCAAAAGGCAAGTCAGATCATGTCACTTCTGTGCGCCAAAGCTGCTCACATCACCATGGAAATGGCCACAACCCTTGAAACGGTAGATAAGGCCCTACCTAACCAACCTTCCTCTTTACTCTGCCCTTATCTAGAATGCCCTTTCCTCAAGTATTCGCATGACTCACTCCCTCTGTCTTTGTTCTCTTGTCTTTTTACAGCCCTTCCCTGAACAGTCTGGCTAAAATTGATACCTGCTCTCTCCCCACCCCTCAGCTCTCCTATCACCTTCCCTGCTTCATCTTTCCTCAGAGCACTTACCACCTAACATGCTAAGATTTTTACTTATTTATTTCTTGTCCATCTATCTCTCCCCACTATAATGTATATAATATAATGTAAGCTACTCAGAAATTGATATTATTGTTTTACTCACAGTTCTATGCTCTGTACCTAGAGCAGGTTGAGCACTCACATATTTGTGGAAGGCAGGCAAAGCATACCTGCTAGTTTTTCAATTATTGTCAATCAGCACCAAACCTACCCTTTTATATTCTGCTCTATGATGTGGGGGCACACCACGTTCATTTTCCACAGCTGGCTTCTAGTTGGGCTCTGCCAAGATGGAAGAGAAAGAGGGGCTGGAGGAAGAGGAAGGGACTGGCTTGTTTCTGTTCTTTACGGAGCAGCATGTCTACTTCCTTTTCTTGTGAGCATCACCCCAGCAACCCTTCTTCACCCAGACTTCAGCAGATCCTTAGCAGCACCTGAATCCGACTTACATTTTCCCCCAACTTGCACAATTAGCACCATTGCACCATCTCAGAGACAGCAGAAACAACCTCATCATCTTCCCTGATTGAAGCCAAGTAGGCCCCTCCTTTGACATCTGAGCTTCAGCCCAAGGGCTCCCCTTCTAAATTTCCAAGCCTGTCCCTTTGCTCATTCGATGCTTTGAGTTATATTTGTTTCCTGCAGCAACTACCTGGGCAATACATTAGAGCTCTTTTCTTCACTCTTTTTCTACTTAATTTTATACCTTGTTAACAGTTCTGTTGTATTTACCTCTTTCTATTGGAGCAGAGTCAGCATCTGCAATCCATTATGAGCAGTATGAGTGATGGGAGATGTTGGGCTGAGAAACAGAAGCAGCAGCAGCACTGAGGAGAGTATATACAAATCGTGGGTGAGGATAGGAGCCGACTCAGGGCCAGAGACTGAATTAAGTGTCAGGACTGGCAGCAGTTGCCAGTCTATAAAGTAATGAGTCCAAAGATCAAGGGCTGGGATAATCAAGAACAGGTCAGGCACTAAAGTATGAGGTGGACACAACGAAGGATTCAGGAGACAGGCCACACATATGAAGTGCTGGGGGTTCTGTGTGTAATGATTCTAGGTGCAGGGGCAGTGGAGTTAGATGGCTCACTACAAGCCGATATCAGGCACTTCCCTATTTCTTCAGTCCAGCTCCCAATTCCTGAGCCAATCTTGATTTAGACAGAATTTGTAAGTCCTACCAGATATGAACTCTCTGCCTTTCTGAACTTTTGAATATTGACAGTTTTCTCAGTTCCCTGCTTCTAGTCTCTTTCCTCCACTGGGGAACCATTGACTGAACTGGAGGCTGTGTGACCATGTGTGTAAGTGTGTATCTTTCCACAGAGGCTGGGAATCTCAGTGTGTACTTCTAAGGCCAGGGCCTGTCACTCTGACCTACCTACCTTACCCAGCCCATCTATTAATGCAAATAATCTGAAACATTCAGATAGGAGGCACTGGCCAGTGTGAAAGGTGATATAAGTGGAGCCATTATAAAATGGAGCCAGAGCAGCCATTCAAGAGGAACTGTCTTTCTTGTTTTGCTCCTTGACTCTTTGGACTGTTTGAATTGGGCCAGACCTTTGGAACAGACCAAACCAATATTGTCTTACAACAATTGTTTACCAAGGCAGCAGGAAAAGAGATATCCTGACCCTCAGGACTGATTTTTATGGATTCTCTATCTGAAGATAAAATCAGTAATCAATCATGTATAGGTAAAGAGTAACCCAGCATATTAGCACCTGTAGGGATTCCTTTCTTCTATTCATGTAATTAGTTCTTTCCTTTTCTCATAAAAACCCTGTGCCTTCACCCTTGGGCCATTCTTTGGGTTTCTACCTGAATCTGTGCTTCCAGAATTTCAATTCTTTGATCTCAAATAAGTGCTTATTGCCTCTCATTTCACCCTTTTTCAATTTTAGTTTAACACCAGGTGGAGTGGGGCGGGAAAGTTTATAGTTACAGAGAGAAGCCAGGAGGCTCTTGTCGAGATTTAAGCAGGAGATAATTGTAGATCTCAACCAGATCATGGCAATTTAGTGAAACAGAAAGGCACAGATGAAATGGAGATCACAAAAGCAGAATGTATGAGTCTTGGAAACTGATTAGGTAAATAAAATTGTCCCAAGATTGTGTCATTCATAGTAACTGGAACGTAAAAACAAGGTATTGGTTTTACAGGAGATAAAGAGGAGTTCAGATTTTGGGCAGTTCCATAAGATTTGAAATCTAGGGGAAAATATCCAGGACACAGTATAATTTGTCTAGTGATATAAATTAAGAAATGAGGTCCCAGTGAGACTAGAACAAGAGATGAAATCTTAAGAGCTCCCTACAAAGAAGCAATTATCCATACTCAATGTGTGGATGGCACTTGGGAGTAAAGAAATGTAGAGAAAGAAGAGCAGACCAAGGACTAAACAGTGAAGAAACATTCTCATTTAGGGGAGAGTCAAATGGACATGAGAGAGGAGGCCTGGTACAGGAGTCAGTGTACTTGAAGTGGGATGACACAGAAATCTCTAAGAAGGATTTCTAGGATGAATGGGTGGTCAACAACATCAAAATTATAGAGATGCCAGGAAAGATAAAAACTGAGAAAACCAAATTTAGCTACTAGGGAGTACTTGCAAAGACTTTTCTTTAAAAAGAAAATGTATTTATGTTTTAGAGAGAGTGGAAGGACAAAGAAAGGGAGAGAAACACTAATTGGTTGCCCCTACGAGGAACCAAACCTGCAATCCAGGCATGTGCCCTGACTGGGAATCGAACCACTCGCCTTTCACCTTACAGGATGATGCCCAACTAACAGAGCCGTGCCAGCTAGGGTATACTTGCAAAGTCTTTTGATTTACCAACTAAGAGATGTCTAGTCAAAGTCATTTTAAAAGTGTAGATTTTAATATCAAAGTGTTACTAGCAAATTTGAACCTTATATTTACCAGTAGCATGTTTTTATTTTTTTTGAAAATTAAATTCATGTTGACACTTACCAAGTACTTATATATACACAATTCCTTTGATACTAAAATAGATACTCATTTTCAATGAGAGTCTATTAAAGCAATAAATGCTAACATTATTTTTGTATTTTTACAGCATTTAAACTTTTCTTGTCCTAGTATATGCTATCACCACGATATAATATCATTCCTGGTAAGAATCTTAACTGATCTAGAAATAAACCAAACAGTCACTTCCTCATGTCCTATTTTCTGGCCATTTTAATCACAGTTTCTCCCTGCATTCTTTATTTAACAAACTACTTGCCCGGAAATATGCTAATCTATAAATAGTTATTGAAGAAACTATATATAAAATTGTTTCCTAACCTTATGTACTTGTATAAATCTTGACAAGATATACCATCATAACACCATAAGCATATATATGAGGTCCTGAGAAAACAAATCCTTTGTTCCCCAGTCTTAAGACATGTACACACACAGATGTGATATATAAGTTGTAATATGCTCTAATATTTTAATAATTTTGTCAGTGTCATGTATAGCTTATGTACTTCATATATTTAATTCACATATGTTATATAGGTATATATAAAATTCACATGTAGTATCACTGGTGAAGAATAGATTTTTAATAACAAAAAAGGTTATTGGCAGTATATTTTTATTTAAAATATTTAGTTTAATTCAACACTTAAGTAAAACCTGTAATGGTTAAAATTTTCTATGTTCAAATTTTATAAGATCTTATTTCCCAAAGAGCACAAAGAATCTCTTCTTTGAAAGTAATCATGGTATTTTTCCATTTCTAATAAAAGCAGTCTCCATCAATTAGTTATCACATTTTTAGTGTTCTTAGATTATACACTGCATTTTTTAGAGCCAAGGAAATTCTGAGTCAGAAGCACTAATTTGGTTTCGTTAGCTTTAAATTAGCAGAGTCAGACATCAACTACCGATTCAAACTTCTTCAGTTTTCCCTTAGAGGAAGTTATAAGAGCACCATCTAGTGGAATTTTTTACATAAAATTCATCTAATTTAGTCTTTAAATTGAAGTAAATGAATTTTTAAACATTTTCTTTTTATGATAGTGACTATAAATTAATTCTTATATATTTTCTAAAATAAATTCTAAATATATTTTCAACTAAACTTCAGGTCAAAAAATAAAAATAATTCATTTATGACATTTTAACCACATTTTAACCACCGAGTTGATTTTTCTCCCATTTGAGTGTTCTCCCATTCATATTTTTTAAAAGATCTGATTGCAATTTTATGTTACTGATTAGAAATTTTGCTTTGTTTTTCCCCCAACATTTTTTGTTAATCGATTAGTTCCTAAATAAAGGTTTAATTCTTCTCACTGGCTATGTGAAGCATTCGAGCTTGTCTTTGAAGAGGTTCAGAAGATTTAGGTATAGAACTATAATTTAGCTTTTACTAGCAATGCCCAATACAAACTATTTAACTTTTATCTTATTGCATAAAGTTCATTATTACATTTGGTATGAAAAGACAAACTTGGTGAGTGCCTCAGCTTGAGATACTGGCTTCATCATCAGCCTAGAGGTCCTGTAAACAATGGATGCAGCAAATGAAGTTCATGTGTCTTTTCAATACTGGAAACACATAAAAGTAGTCATGCAACCATATTGGCTGATGGGAATACAACTTTATAGCTTCCAGCTAAGTTTTTTTTTCACCTTAGGTTTATTCCCTTGTACCATTAATTTTTGTTGTTGTTCTTGTAGCCTCTATTACTCAAATTCCCTAAAAGATCCCTCCTCACATTAAGGTCGCTTTTCAAATATCTCCTAATTGAAGAGGCTTTCCTTGACCATTCTATCAAAAATAGCACCAACCATCCCTCCACGCATACCTCGCCCTGTGTTACAGTACTTATCACTACCTCTCATAACACATATTTATTTTCTCTATCCCTTTGTAATAATTTCAACATTGGCTCTATTATTTTATCCATCTCTAGCTTGTCATTAAACCGTGTATTATGTGTGGTGCATCCAGCCCAAATCTCTGACTCTATGTTCAGTTGTGTGGCTTGCTTAGGTCAATGAGATATTAACAGATATGATGCAAGGAGAGCCTGAAAAGCATTTGCACAGTTGCGCTTTTTCTCTCCCTCGTGGCCATTGCAATGAGAACACGTGGCCTAGGCTACTAGAGGGTGAGCAATACATGGGCAGTGCCAAGTCACCAGAATTGCCCCAGTAACTCCAATTGGCTTAAATTAGCTACCCCTCAGTCTTATGTTTGGAAAATTCTAATAATGAAACTTATTTTTTAAGACAGCATTTAGGGTTGGTTTGTTATACAGCGATAGTTAATTGGTATACCCTCCCCTAGAATGAAAACTGAAGGCAGGAAACTTGTGTTTTGCTCATTGCCACAGCCTAAGCACCCAGCATTGTACCTGACAAGTAAATATCTGTTGAATAAATGAATGGGTTGGGGATAGGTAGTCCATATACTACAGCTTAAGTAATAACTTTTATTATGGTCTATCTTTAGTTTATACAGGGATAGAGTCAATTACATGGAAAGAAATAGGTAAGTTATTTATCCTATAGGCAATTCTCAAAAGTATTATTTCTCTCAATCAAGCTTTTGATAAGTATTAAGGAGAAGTGAGTTCAAAGTTATATACCTAAGTTCAAGGTTCTATATCTTACCAAATATTTTAAGTGTAACAATTTTAAATGCACAGTAAAATTCTATAATACCCAACTCTAACGAAGTGATGTTATGACTGGCTTCCTTTTATGATCATCGAGTAACTTAACAACAAAATTGAAGAAAGCCATCCCACCTACACATAAAAGTTGGCTCAGGGTATACCTTCTGATAAAGGAATCATTTAGAGCTAACTTTAAAAGGAAGATGATTGTGTGAGCAAGATACCCAAGTTCTGTGTCAAAGAGCATGGCTGTAATATCTTTAGCCTGAAATGTATGTTTAAGAGGTATTACCAAACTGTCACCCAAGCTGTTTTTTAAGCAATTTAATAATTATCTATTTAAAAAATTGTTTCCCCAATCCAAGGTAAAGAAAATGTATTGCCTTCTGTTACAAAACTATTAGCTCTAAGCCAACATTTTATATAACATTAATATTAACATTTTGGGCTGGGTAATTCTTTGTTATAGGGGATTTCCAGTTCACTGTGGTATGTTTAGCAGCATCCCTGGAGCCAATGTCTCAAGACATTGTTAAATGTCCCATGAGGAACAAAATCAGCCCTGGTTGAGAACCACTTCTGTAAGCTAATAATTGTTGGTGGAATAATTACCTTAAATGATGTCTCATTTTTAAGTGATTTTTAAAAATCGTTTTTATGTTGAGATAATTATAATTCACATGCAGTTAGAAGAAATAATACAGAAAATCCTGAAACAATACAGAGAATTTCCTCAATGGTAACATCTTGCAAAACTATGGTACAATATCACAACCAGGAAATTGACATCGATACTGTCAAGATCCAGAGCATTTCCATCACCACAAGGATCATTCATGTTGCCCTTTTATAGCCACACCTACTTTCCCTCCTGCACAACTTTCTTAAACACTGGTAAATGTTCATTTGTCTTCCATTTTCTAATTTTGTCATTTTAAGAATGTTATATAAATGGAATAATACAGTATGTAACCCTTTGAGTTTAGCATTTCTTTCCACTCACTACATATTCATTAATGTTGCTGCATGTATCAGTACTTTCTGTCTCTTTATTTCTGAGTAAGTTGTATTCTGTGATGTGGATATACCACGGGTTATTTAAGCAGTCATACACTGAAGAATATATTCTTCATACATTGAAGAATTTACCAGTTGTTTCCCATTTTTGATCATTATAAATAAAATTGCTATAAACAGGTTTTTGTGTGAACATAAATTTTATTTCACTGGTACAAATGCCCATGAGTGCAGTTGCTCAGTGGTGTAGCAGTCTGGTGTTTAAGGAACTGTCAGACTTTTCCGGAGTGGCTGTCCAGTTGCTCCAACACCATTTGTTGAAAAGTCTATCTCTCCTCCATTGATTTGCTTATGCACTACTGTCAATAGCTTGCACATTTTTGTGTGGGTCTATTTCTGGGTTCTTTAATACTCCTCGAAAGAATACAAAGCCAAATGGGGGAAGGATTGAGGGTGGGAGGTGGGAGTGGGTAGGGCTGGGGAAAGTTGTGGTAGGAAAATGTTGACAAAAAGAAAAAATAGGGGGAGGCTAAGAATAGTATAGGAAATTAAGAAGCCAAAGAACTGATATATACAGCCCATGGACATGAACTAAGATGTGTGGGCATGATGGGATGGGGTGGAGGGCAGAGGGGATAAAGGGGGGGAAAATGGGACAACTGTAATAGCATACTCAATAAAACATACAATAAATAAATAAATAAATAAATAAATAAATAAATAAATAATTTTTTTAAATGCAACAACATGACATCACAATGTCTAGTATCCAATTAAAAATTACCAAGGATGCAAAAAATCATTAAAATGTTGGTGACAAAAGAGAAATGATCTAAGCAGTAGTAGATACTCAAGTTAGTTGCATAGTGTAACTGGACATGTACAGTTTGAATTACAATTCTTTATGTCTCTGTCTCCTTAATGTAAAATGAGGATAATAATAGCACCTATTTCACAGAGTTTTGCTGAGGACTAAGTGACTTAATATATAGAGCACTTGGCAGAGTGCCTAATACTTAGAAAACTTTACGAAAACAATAGTGGTTAGGATTATCATCACAGTAAAATGCTATTTACAATATTATTTCTAAGGAAAAAAAGTGAATTTTATTCTACCTCTCTTGATGCCAGAAACACTGCATTGAATTTGAAAGATTTTTTTTAGTTTGTGGGAGAAATGGCTATGGAATGTAGAGAAATAGTGGGTCAAACACATTTCTAAAAAGCTTAAAGTATTCATTAGTAGAATAGATAAGATAAAAGGAATATATGTCAATTATGCCATAGTAAAATAAAAGGTGAAAAAATAAAATGATCAATATACCAAAGGAAATAGGATGTTTTTAAGAATAAAACAATAAAACATATAAGCCAAAATATAAAATAACAGGACTAAAAATGACATATTAGTCATTATAGTAAGTGTAAGTGTATTAATTCCTCCTTATTAGATTCATATTGAGTCAAAGAACAAAATAGTTATGTAGTATTGTAAGATATGCCTCTAAAAGATAAAAGACATAAAAAGATTATTATTAAAGAATAGCCAAAGTTAAAATAAGAAAATTCAGGAATAGAAATTCAAGATGCTATTATTAACGTAAAATAAACTAGCATTCAGGTAAAAAAGAATTAATAAGACAAATAGAAATATTTTATATTGATTAAAAAGTACAATCTACAAAGAAGTTTAAGCAATTATATAGCTCCAACTATATAGGATCATAATACATAAGTTATTTGAAATATAGGAGAAATTGACATTTCTACCAGTAGAAACCTTTAACATACTTCTCTCAGGAATAAAGATTCAGAAGATCTAGATCATATCTGAGAAATTTGATTATATATCTATGTAAATATACAAATAAACAGATATGAAGGTGAATAACATCATCTTGGTATGTTGGAGGATTCTCTAAGCATGACACTAAAGCCAAATATTCCAAGGCAACTTGAAAACAAATGATAAAGTGAGGGAAATGTTTTCAAGTCACAATGTTAAAATACATTAAAATACAAGATAGTCTTATAAACATAAAAGAACTCTCTAGCAGAAGAGTACACAAGTGACTTGAATAGACAATTCATGAGCGATATGGGTGCCTTATAAATATATGAGATATTTGAGTTTTCGGAAAACAAAATAAAAATTTTAAAAAAGAAAATACTTCTTACCTACAAGATTGACAAAAATTTTTTAAATGCTGATAGTACCCTTAGTTCTGAATGAAGTGATGAATGGGTAACTTTAGACGCCAGCGATGGTAACAGGTATTGGTATAATCTTCCTGGACAGCCCTTTGACAATGTATATCAAAAGCCTACAACTTGAGCGAATTAGTTTACATTTAGTAAATTATTCTTAATAAAATATACCATTTATTGAATTCTACCTCTGAGCCAGTCACTGTAGCCGGCATTTTATAAACACAAGTATTTAATCCTTACAACAACTTTGTAAGCAGATGGTATCATCAACTTTTACAGATGAAGAAACTAATGCACAGAAAGTTTTAGTGATGAGTCAGAGATCAAATAGCTGGAATAAGAGTTTACATATAAATCTATAAGTTTTTTAGAAAAAACATGGGCATATATGCACATCTGTAAGAATAAGGATGTTTACTACAAAGTTTATAATGAAGTAAGAAACAGCGTTCATTATCCATTGATGGGGGAATAGTATGCAAGTTTCATTTATCTAAATATATATATAAATTTTGAAAGGACATGTATTTAAAATATATTGCTAAATTTAAAAGATTGGTAGAAAAACAATGTTGATAATAATAGCTGACCTCTTTTTTGAACAGTTTCTACATGCTAAGCACTTCACAGACATTTGTTCAACTCTTGTAAGCATTTGCATAAAAAATAGTCTGAAAGGATTTACACTAGATTTTAACAATAGTTGTCTCCAGGTGGTAGAATTAGGGGACAAGTTTTGAGTGTTTGATTTGTTTGTTGTTTATTTTTTTTAATGATTGAATTTGTTTCAATGGGCAGTATTTATTTTGTAATCAGAAAAAAAAAAGAGAAATATACATTAAGAAAAAAGTCAGTGGAGTATATTCATATTGTTTTGAGCCAGAAGAGTGTGCTATGCTCCCATCTTCCTATATCTTCTACCTTTTTAAATAGAGTACTGCATTTTTGAAAATAATTATCATATCTTCATTGTAAATTCTTCAATAAAGTCTTTGAAGTCATGATTTCGTTTTCAAAACGTTCAAAATATTTCAGAAGACCACAAAATGAAATAAAAGCAAACAGGAGGTTTCTGATTTTTCTAAGAGATTTACACATGTAACTATGCATCTTCATTTTTCTCCTCCCTGGAATATGGATATGGCCCGAGGGATGTAGGTTATAATGACAATAATCTCTTTTGAGCCCTCTGCTGCTAACTCCTCACTTCCCAGCACATCAGTGCCTCCTTAACCCTGGCAGGATCGAGGTGGCTCAGGCTCTCTTCAGTAACTTGTTTGCCAAAGTCCTGGCACTAAGTAGGCCCTTGGTTCCTGCCTGTTGCTTTGCCTACCACTGTATGCAGGATGTAGTTTCTGGTGACAGGAATGTATCTTTGAGGTACATGTGTGAGACAGACACTTGATAGTTCCGTGCTTTACTTTGCCACTATCAAATTGGTCACTTTAAGGAGGTCAGTGGAATCACTGACAGTCTTTTTCTCAAGGGGTTCTAGCAGCTACTCTACTTCATTAAACACAAATGGAGGGTTTATTAAAATATTTTTAATAAAGAGAGACTTGCTGCTGCTTCTTTCTTTTCTATTCCTTTCTCTTTTCTTTTTTGCTAGTAAAGTTCATTGTAAAATAATTATAATTGTCAGAAGTTATAAAATAGAAAATTGAAATAAACACACATATACACAATACTTTGGTTTTTTATAATGTCCCAATGCCACAATGTTAATTAGTATCACTCCCACATCTGTTCATCAGATTAGGAATGGTAACAGCCCTCTGACATCAGCAAGTTCCTTATCTTTTAAACAAATCCATGAGTGATAATCTGCATTTTTCTTTGTTTCAGAATATTTAACCATCATCTTTCCCCCTTGTAATCTTGATAATCTACAGATATTTTACATGTGGGAGGAAATCCAAGTGATATTCCTGGTACAAAATGCTAAGGAAACCTGAGCGATGTGGAAACTTTTCAGTTCTGAGGAGAAGGTTCTATATGTCAGAAGATACCAAAAGCTCACAAGGTTAGGTGGTATCTCTGAGATCTCTAAGGGATTGACAGGTTTCTACCTTCTATCTTCCCTGATGCCATCGGGGTGAGCCATATGATATACTGTTGAACCTCCTAGGTAAATACTTGATTATCGGTGATCAAGTATTCATATGGTTCACCCTAAAGTAATGAAATATGGGTTGTACGGCAGAGTGAGGAAGGATCATCTGGAAGGGATTAGTGAAGCGTTTCAATGGAAAATGTATTTTTGTTGACTTCTAGAAGTGTTGGTTAATATATATCCCCTGAGGGTAGATTGGACATTTCCAATCTTCCCTCCTAATACTGGCAAGTACGTTGAGGTCCGTGAATCCTCCAGAGAGCCAGTACACCAGACTAATGTCTACTTTATTATTTTACCAAAAACCGATTATGTCAAGTTACATATACAGATAATAGAGACACAGTCTTCCTCCAAGGAGCATTGAATCTGTGGGAAGAAAGGAGCATAACCTTTTATATTACAGTATGTCATCATGGATGTATGTTCAATGTGTAACAGAAGCCTGGATGAAGGAGCTCCTAACACAGCTTGGGGAAGTCAGGAAGGATTCACAGAGGTGGATGAGAGTTGACTCAGGTTGTGGAAAAACAGACATAAATAAGCATCTATGCCACATCATTTTCTACGAGATGGTTGGTCAGAATTGGCCATTCTACCACATTATGTTGCTGGTGGTTGTATCATGAGTGGATGAAATGGCAAGAAGAGATTTGATCCCTACGAAAGGAAACACAAAAGGTCTTTGCTGGGATTCCAGCAGTGAGAGATCCTGCCCAGATAGGGGGAAACCTGAATTTAATGTTAAAAAGTTATTTGGATGTAAAAGTCAGATCCTTAAAAAAATAGAAGCAAGCTCTGTCTTGAGGACTGGATTATTTCAGTGGACTCAAGCATCTCTAGATTAAATTACTCCTTTTATCTTGCTTGTTGAATATGTCTCTCTCTCTCAGAAATATTCAAGGGACTCTTCTTTGGGGCCAGGACTTTCTATCCTCAATAAAGAACACCTTCCCTATGCCTTGAGACTTCCTCATGCTCTTCTCAGTTTCTCATACTTTGTGTTTTAATTAGCCACCTCATTAGCCATCCTGGCTTCAAGCTGTCACTGCCATTCCTATGATCTAAGTCCTATGAGATGTTTCAAAGTGTTTTGGTCCCCATGTAGCTGATTTCACCATCAATCCATTATTCATTCAACAAATATTTATTACTACCTACAGCTATGTACGAGAAACTGTTCTGGGCCCTGAGTATACAAATCAAAGTCCCTGTTCTCAGGGAGCATTTTCGTCCAGTTCTATAAGGCATATTATCCTAATTTCACTTAGAGGAGATATGCAACTGACAGATTATAAAATTAATAATCCTTGCACATTTAACTCTTACAGATTCCTTCATGTTTATAATAGTACCTAAAAGGAACCAATAAAGATAAAACATGCTGTTAGAATTATAATAATTTTAATATATCTTAACCTATTGGATCTTTTCTCCCTCAAGAATTTCATTCAACATCATGTGAATATGAGAAAGCATTTGCACCTGGTTGGTATAAAGGCACTCTATTAATCGAGTTTATTTTTCCATCTTACTAGAGCCCAATCTTTGTAAAGGATTAAATTATGTGTATACAGTATGTGTGTGTGTGTGTGTGTACACACTATATAAAGTATGAATAATTTTGAAATTTTCCTTTTCATTATGATTTAAGAAACTGGGTACTTAATCACTATAAACTCAACCATAATTTCCTCCTCAATCTTTAAATTTCTGTTTTCCCAGATGACCTACATCAAAGATTTATTTTCAGCATTACAGAAGCCATTAAACAGGTCTATGCAAGCAATTAAAGAGCATTGTGTAGGATCAGCAGAAGGCATAGATATATTCAATTGCCCTCATTTTAAATCAGTGAACTAACACAGAACTGTGATTAACACCCATATGGTGGGCAGGCTCACCTTGATTAAAAAGCAAGCTACTTCTGTTAGCTCTGACCTTGAAACTAATGAAAGTCAATAGTGATTTTTATCTTGATACCAGAATCATTAGGGCAGCAGGACGTCAGAGCAGCCCAGAGCATTGCAAGGAAAGCCAGAGGGGCACCATGCCAGTCCTCACTGGTGGGAGGTAAGGGGCGCGTAGGGGATTAGGAAGGTCTTATGAAAGCTGCAGGGAGGCAACCGGGAGGCACCTGCCTTAAGAAAAGACCTGCCACATTGACCCTGGTTGTTTCCTATTACTGGTATCTGTTTGCCCTGAACACCTGCCCCTCCAAATCCAGTGCTTGGAATGATCTTTGTTTACTCACCTTTACAGTCACCATTCTCTTCACCTAAAAGATCAGAACACATTGAACTTATCACTCGGCTTGGCTGTTCACAGCCACTAATCTTAGTAATGGTGTTGTAGAGGGAATCGAGGCTGATACCAAAGATGAAATGCTATTTGCCCTGACTAATGCTGCAGATGTTGAGACGCCATTTGCCCTGACTAATGCTGTAAATGCTTCTCTCCCACCTCTGTAAGCCCCTTCATGCCAAATCTATACCAAATCTATACCATGCCTCCCGAGACCCTCCCCATTTGGCCCAACATAAAAGGAGTGCGGGGCTATTGTTCTGGGCTCAGAATTTGGAGTCTGTCTCCTCTGGGCCCGTGCACGTAAATAAAGATCGTGTTCCTAAACCCCTCGGTATCTGGTCGTTTCATTTTCCGTAACAGTGTAAGCCTGCCCTATCTTTGATCCAAGGGCACACAGGGAAGGGCCAGGAATATTTTTATTTCTGATTCATTGAGAAATGAAATTAATAAGAGTAATATGTGAAACTTAAAATACATGACTTACACCATGATATGTATACAGGAGGCTGTAAAGAACCTTCCTGTTTCCCTTCAGAACCGCAGCTCATTCTCTCAACTTCTGATAGCTGCTGATGATTCATAACTTAGTCCCTCTCTGAACACTGACCTGGGCAGACGCAGATTAAGGTTGGTTGAGGCCCCAGGTGCAGAAGAAAATATTTAAACACACCATCAGGTTTTACTGCCGATTGTAAACTTGTATGTAATTAAAATTGCACATATGAAACCAAACTTGGCGTCATTAGAAAAAAGTGTAAAGTTGGGGTTTTGTACTGAAGGGCCTTCAGAAGTCGGGGCCCAGGGCGCCCGCCCTTAAATCTGCCTCTGGTGCTGGGCAGAATGTTCCCTCCTGCAAGTTTATGTCTCCTCTTCAGGGGCAGCCTACTTCCAGTGAGGTGTTCGTGCAGGGTACAAACACTCAGTTCCCTTCTTTTGATAGATAGCATCTTTTAAAAGGCAGTTTCAGCTGCAGACATTTCTACAGAGCTGGCTGAGCCCTCTGCTGCAAAATGACCCTGCTGCTCAGCTTCTCTCGGCCCAATCCTGTTTCCTTAGCTCCCTTACAGGGATTCTTCCCAAGATCCTCCCTGCGAAATTCCTGCATGCAAATCTCCACCTCAAACTCTCTTTTCCAGAACTGACCTAAGATAGTACCTGTCCAAAGGAGAAAAAGACATTCATTGTAGAGAATTTTATCGAGATAATTTTCATACTTCTTCTGTTAATAGTATATAGTAAGCTCTACTGATCAAAAAACTGGGATACCAAGTGTTAAAAGATTCGATGGGAATAGAGTCCAGTGTGGTCTGATGTTCCAATTTTCCAAGAGAGGTTGGAAATCTAGATTTTTATGTGAATGTGCCCATTTTAAAATCAATACCCACATTTTTATAAAATTATATGTCTAAATTTTATCATTTGTGTCTAGTCTCCAGTTTGCAGCCTCTGACCAAAAAGAGCCATTTTTCCTGGGAGGGGGCAACATTTTAAGAAATGTCGTGTCATGCAATAAGAAAAGGACTCCATTGCTTTGCAATCAAAGTTGAGGGAGGAGGAGTTTGAAATGAAGGTTTAAGTGACCAAATCCATGGACCAGGGCAAATAGTTAAACCCTGTGGGCAGGTAGCTCACCAGCCACCTGACTCTCTTTTCCCCTCTGCCATTCAGAAGGGGCTGGCTCTGAAGCCAGGATGTACAGCACTATTACAGGCATAAACCACCCATTTGTCCATTTCTTGCATCTTTCTCTTTTGACCAGAAGATGGCAGCAAATATTGATCAGACTTGGGCACTAATTTACACCTTCAGGCTTGATGTTCTTTTTGATGCATTTTACTTGAATTGTGTCAACAAAAACACCAAAAGTCATTTACATTTCCCTCACCCATTACTTCTCACATTGAGAAGCAAGAAGGTTACTCCATTTTAGACCTGGTTTATCCTTTTGAAAGAGCTGTAATAAAAGTTTGACTACATGAGACCTGGCTGGTGTGGCTCAGTGGATTGGGTACCACCCTGCAAACCAAAGGGTCACTGGTTCGATTCCCAGTCAGGGTGCATGACTGGGTTGCAGGCCAAGTCCCCAGTAGGGGGTGAGTGAAAGGCAACCACACAATGATGTTTCTCTCCCTCTCTTTCTCCCTTCCTTTCCCTCTCTCTAAAAGTAAACAAATAACAAGAAAGTTTGACTACATGAAATAGTGGAGCAAAGGTCTTAATTTATTCCTTGATAACACAAGGATATAAAATTTAATGTATATTACCAAACAAGGATAACTTATTTAATTATAGCTTAGAGGGCTGCTCTTAGAAAAAGAGTCAATTTTTTTTATGTTTCTAAATAGAATACGATGACTTTAGAACATGAAAAAAATGGTAAACATTTATTATTATTATTTTATGAATAACTCTCACATGTATGCAGACCCATCTCTTTTTAAATGTACTACATCCTTTCAATCACCTGGACATGCAAATAATGACATATATGTCAGGAAAAGTTACTAGGAAAATCTACATGTCATTAAATTAAACTCTTGATATTATTATTGACAGCAGCAGTGTAAATATTTTGAGAGTTTTTTTTCTGTCATCAGTGATTATGAAATAAATACATGTCTTTGAGGAGAAAAGAAAACCATACTCAATAAAGTAATTCAAGTATCAGAGGGGGTTAGGTCTACAGAACAATTATTTCCACACCTCATGTTCAAAGTTTTATAAAATGTAAACTAATTTCTCAATAACCTGGAAAGTTAAAAAAAAAAGAAAGAAAGAAAGAAAAGCCAGTTGAGCAATCAGGGAACACAACAAGTTAGAAGAAGACGGGGTGTGAGAAATAGGAATTACCAGTGCTTGAAGATATTGACAGAATTTACATATAAGTTGTTGGGTTTATTAAGAAATGTAAAGGCATCTAAAGATGATTGTTAAAGGTAAGTACATGGAAAGTTAACAGACTGAGAAAGATGTTGTGATAGCTTTGAAAAAATAAAAACCTTTGTAAAGTAAAAAAAATAAATAAAAAGAAAGAAAGAAAAATTTGTTGCTGATTGCATCTGAGAATTACAGAATCACAGAGGCTGAAAGAGTGTGGGAATTTTTCTAGGGTAATTTTCAGCCCGCCAAAATTCTATGGATTTCTTTCTCTGTGTCTTTGGACATGTTTATCTGGCCTCTCTTTGATTGCTTCCACTGATTCTGAGCTCTTGACACTTTGCTGTAAAGATTTTATTTTCAAACAGCTCTCCTTGTTATAAATTTCCTCTTTACAGAGATCAGAAACTGGTCTCTGTGTAACATCTGCTCATTAGTTCTCCTCTGGAGAAATAGTTCTAAACATTATTATTTTAGATCACAGGCGGTTTTATGAGATTTATGAACGTTATGGACACTCATCCTGGAGAAATGCACTCCCCAGGCTCATCATGGAGTTCAGGTTAAAGCATCCCTGCTATATGGAGGACAAAGCCTTTTCCACATGACAGTGTTTCAAACAGTTTAAAACATCATCATGTCTTTTTTAAAACAACCTCCCCAGTTATTCACTTCCTTCTTTCCTTCCCTTCCTCCTCTCTCTGTCCCTTCATCCACTTTTTAAAAAGAAGAATATAGCCCTGGTTGGGTAAGCTGGTTGGAGCACCATCCCATACACCAAAATGTTGCAGGTTTGATCCCCGACCAGGGCGAGTACGGGAAGCAACAGATCAATGTTTTTCACATCAATGTTTCTCTCTCTCTCTTTCTCTCTTTCTCTCTCTCTCTCTCCCCCCTCTCCTTCCCTCCCTCTCTTCCTCTCTCTCTCTCTCCTCTTCTCTCTCTCTCAAACTACTAAAAACATATCTCTTTGGGTGAAGATTAAAAAAAGAATATATTAAGCAACTCTTCTGTGCCAGACAGTGTTAGACACTGAGGACACAAAAATGAATAAGACACCATTCCTGTCCTTGCAGAGTTCACAGCTTATGTGGGGAGATAGGTCTGTAAATGGATGAATTAGATCAGGGAAGTGACATTCAAATTGAGCATGGACTTCAGGGTTGGATTCTGTCTACACTGAAATCCCACTTTTGCCACTTGTAAGTTTTGTCACCTCTTGGAGCCTCATCTTGCTCACAAATAAAATAGTCACTCTATATATTGCCACTGCTGTTATTGTCATCATTCACCAAATAAGAAACCTGGACATAATTATATAGAGTTCTATAAGCTACCAGTCCTTTAAGGAAGGGAGTAGCAGACATGATTTTACTGTTTTTATTTTTACCACTTTTATTTCAAGGCAAATCACTCTATATGGGAATGTGATGAATAAACTAGGCCAGGGAGAAATAGAAGAGAGGGTCACTAGATAGGACACTTGCAATATAGAGGTGAGAATAGTGAGGACTTGAACTAAGGCAGGGATCATTGGCATGGAAAGTTGTCAAAAGATGTATTTGAGGTATAAATGATAGGACTTGGTGGTCAGGTGACGGGGAGAAGAAAGTTAAGTATGACTCACAAATTTCTACCTTGGGAGACAGATTGATTAGTGATTTCATTGGCTTAGATTGTAATTATAGCAGAAGTAGGTGAGAAATGATAATGAGTTAGTATATTAAGTGTAAGGTTTCTTTCAAATCCCTTAAGCCCTGGAAATATGGGTCTGGTTTGGGATAGAAACCTCCATTGAAAATAATAGATTTGGAATTTCTTTTTGTCCTTGGTAGTCTAACTCATGAGCATGGATGAAATAGCCTAGGGGTCACAAAGGGTGTGAAGAAAATGGAAGACAACCAAAGATGGAACTCAGGGAAATACTAGCCTTTGAATGTAGCTGGGAGGTGGGAGGGGAAGAGGAGGAACAACTGATGAAGGCGATTGACACTTATGGAAGCAGGAAAAAAAGCTATCACTTAAAAAAATCCAAATGCCCAGTAAGCTTCAGTCTTCGGCTAATTGTTAATATTAATTTTTCTTATATAGATAGCATATTGCCCAATGCCATCCTTGTCTATTGCTCTTTGACCACCTGTACAATAAACCAAGGCCCCACTTACGCCTGGATGTGTTGCCATGCTCTTTATTATGCTCCATCGGTTTAGATGTCTATGTCTGCACTAATGCCACACCATTGTAATTACTCAGTTATAAAACTTTTCAAACATCTCCCTCCCTCTATTTCATCGTAAATATAAATTATTGTCATAGTTCAGGTGGACAAAGTTGTTGGCACATTTTCAGTAATATAGGTATATGCTGAATTACATAGACTGGTCATTCAGAAACGCTTCCTCTGTGCAGCCACTTCTAAAATGAAACTAAGGAAAGAGTTAACATACCATATGGTGTACTATCTCTCTTTCCACTTTTCATCTACATAAATCACATTCTCTTAGACAGCGATTCCCAAACCTGGCTGGGTGTCAGAATCACCTGGGAAGCTTCTAAAAAACATAAATTCCAGAGCCCCATCCCAGATGTACTGGGTAGGATGGAGTATTTGGGGCCAAAGAGTAGGTGGTTGTGAGGTGCTCAGTTCATGGCCTGGCATTTGGGAATCCTTGATTAGGGAGTTCTGAGAACATTGATTAAAGACATTGGTGCTGTTTGAGTGCTATTCTGTGATTAACTTTCATAAAGCGAGCAATTTATTAATCTCTTATTATTATGAAACAATGAATATTATTAAAAAACAGAAACATTAGGGAAATAAAAAGGAATGTAGCATAACGTAATTTCTTCCTTGATAAAGGATATGGATAATTTAGTGAATATTCTGTTTTTGTTTTCTCCATGATTTACTAGGTTACCTTTTCTGAAAATAAAATTGGATCATACTGTATTTTGGGAGTTTGGACTAAGAGACTGCACTTGGAAGCCAGGCTTATCTGGGTTTGAAACTCAGCTCTGATCCTTACCAGCATGCTTGGGCCAATTGTTTAAACTCTCTGAGTCTTGGGTGTTAGTCATTAAATGCAGATAAAAATACTGCCTACATCATAAGGTTCTTGTGAGAATTAGAGGTAATGCTTATAATAAAGACTCAGAACAACATACAAAATAATGTCTCAATAAATATTTTCTTCTTCTTCTCCTTATTATTTCTATTAAAACTGCTAATAGTATGGACATATCCACCCAATATATTGAGCAATCTATTAATAAAACATTTTCTTAATTCTTTTACACATATACATAGTATTTCACTATATGAATGTACACTGCTTTATTTAACCAATGCCCTACTTGTACACATTTAGTTTTTCCTCCATTTTTTGCTAATGGGATAGGCAAAATGATATATCATTGCATTTTTATGATCATAAATGATACTGCAGAGAATATCTTTGTGCATATATCCTTTCATACTTGTATAAGTTTTCCTCTAATAAAAGAAATTATTGAGGCAAAGGATATGAATATTTTAATAAAGGTTTTCCCATTAACTCCAACACAATTTATGTATTTATAAATAAATAAAACAATAAATCAACCAATAGTGTAGGAGACTGTTTTCCTACATACTTGCCTAATTTGTGTAGTAGTATTTTTGTAAATTTGCTAATGGGATAGGCAAAATGCTATATCATTGCATTTATTTATTAGAGAAAGAAAGTATTTAAAATAACCTATGTCATAGTTT
This sequence comes from Mormoops blainvillei, assembly GCA_004026545.1. Classification (NCBI taxonomy): domain Eukaryota; kingdom Metazoa; phylum Chordata; class Mammalia; order Chiroptera; family Mormoopidae; genus Mormoops; species Mormoops blainvillei. Next base: position 233,643 of record PVJD01000525.1, on the reverse strand, counting down.
TTTATTTAGCTTTGTATTTTCCCATATGCCCCTGGTATATTTTTCTTTTTTAAGGGTTTTTCCCTTCTTTTACATTATTCCATTCATTTCTTTTCCTCCCACTCACCTTCTGATTTTCTTTCTCTCCTTGATTTATCACTTAAGTGATATTTTATAAGTTAATGTTATTTTTTATTCTCCCTTAATATTGCATGGTCTCTTGATCCCTTTAATAAATATTCTCTTTATTTGTCTTTTTTAACCAGAGAATGGCAAATGATTTCATTCTATATTAGCCAAATCAGTGTTTTCTCTCTCCCCAGCAATTCACTTTTTGTGAAAGAGGGGAGAGTGAGCCTCTTCACTACGTATTTGAAGTGGAAAAGAGCTGGCAGTTTTTATATTTCCTTCCCTCCCAAATCAAGTTATCTTCTGCAGCATGTAATTGTTTCTTTGGCTTTCCAAAGACTATCTATTGCTGATAGAAAATGTCACAGCTTGTGTAAGTGCCAGTAGCAGCTAACTGTACCCTAAATGATCTGCATTGGCATTAACAGTCTTGAGAGAATGTTATGCTTTGGTAAGATGAAAATTTGCCTCAATAGATTGTGTTTGCGTGAGATTTGACCTCAAACAAAATCACACTGTTGTATGGGCTAAAACAGAAGTGGCGACCAAAGTGCTAAACACCTGGATAGTATGAATATCCAAATGGCATTTTTAGATAGGCTATTATTTATAGCATATTATAACAACATAATGGTCACAAATAGGGCTTCACGCTTTCTATTCCAAATTCACTGTATTCTAATTTTACCAAAGTTGATATCTTTCCTCATCTCCTGCCATGTATAGGAATATACCCTAAGCAGGCATGTACCATATTGATTTAAATTTTATGTTAAATAAATCAAAATCACTTGGTATTTATTGTAAAAGTAATTTGTACCTTCAAAGTACATTAGCACATTTTCCAGGTTGAATTATGTTTGTTATGTTTTCAAAAACCTAAGTCATTAAAATAATAACTAACTAAACCATATTTTTAGTCACTATATAAAATATGTTCAGATATATGTGGTTTCTCAAAAACATTATCATTACCCTTAATCTTAAAATGATAATGTCATAATTAAAATAAAAACTATATACACTAAGACAGTATGCATCCATTGAAATATGATTAGGAAAACTATGTAGGGGCAAGAAAATATTTATAACAATGTAAAGTGAATAAAGCATAATATTAAAATATAATTGCAGGCCTACATATAAAATCCAGTTAAAATGGCTACCTTCTATTTTTAGGATTGTGTTTCTTCATCTTGCTATTATATTGCCTTCTCAATAAAAAAATTCCTGTGTAGTAATTATAAACATTAGCAAAGGTCCAATGTTCATTCAGTAATTCCACAATTATATCTTTCATTAAACAAAAATTAGTAACAGTCACTTGACTAATATTTGTAACATGCAATTAATCTTCAGAATATACATATTCTGTGTATTCTTAATAATCTTGGAAAGTTGGTCCTGCATATATTTGGATAGAAACAAGGGTGATGTTTAAAACATTAAAAAATCTATCAGGCAAAACAGAAAATCAACAAGCAGAACAGACACAGCCACATTCAAGTCTAGGGGCTTAATATCCATGGTGGATAGAAGTGGCAGGATGCTTCTAGAACAGGCCAAGGGAACTCTGTTTTTCTGGGTATCAACATAGTTTGATGAACAACGCATTAGGTTGGCATGAGAAGGCGTAGGTTACAGTTCCCACTTTGCCAAATAAACCCTTTGATTCTTATTTTCTATATCAATAAAAATAAGTGGTTGAAAAGATGAGATAATAAATTTGGGAAAACACTGTAAATTTTAAAGCTCAATAGAATCCATGAGATCTTTTCAGTAACTAATGAAATATATGAACATGTTTTATTTATTTACTTGCATATTGTAGAGACAATGGGCAATCTTGTTCTTCTTATATCATTTAATGAGTTCAGTAACTGAATTCTGACTAAAAAATGCAGATTTCAGATAATATATGCTGATTCCATCAAACACCTATCCTTCTGAATTTTGAATAATGATTGGAACTGCCAAATGTACAGGAAGTTGTTTTTTTAAATATAAAAACCAAATCTGTGTTCAGTGACTTGAGAAGTATGTGTCACACAGGGTCACAAAGCTCAGAGTTAACACACACATTTCCTATGTTAAACTCTTCCATGTTTGGCTGTAATTCGCTGAACATTTATTGCATAAATAGTGCTGATATTTTATTGATCCTATGGAGTTTTGCTTTTTGCCCCTCATTTCCAATTCATTTTTCTTTCTTCAGTGTTTTCTGTCCCACTACGCTATAGTGGATTTTGGTTGGTTCTCTTAGTCCATTTGACGTCCCCTATGACAGACATTTCATTGTGTCACATATCAACTATAGATTTCCTGGGGTTTTATATACAGAGAGAGCAGTTTTATACTTCTAAAACTTTTAAACTTATTTACTTTCCAATGCTTAAAAAGTACCATAAAGTTACATTGTTTAAGTAAATGGTCAGTGGTTGAGGCAGTCTTTGTAAAGAATTTTTGCACCCTATTAAGTTCTGAATGTTATAAAAATTCTGAGCTTTATTTTAGAAAGCTTACATAACAAATGCCCAGAAACTCATACAATCTTTACCTCACTGTGTGAACCATTATCAGTGTCAACATTTAAAAAGTACAAGTTGATAGTCATCTCTGGCTGGAGTGATAAAATTATATAGGGTCTGGCACAAATAATTCCCCTTTTTTATTACAAAATCTTTTATTACAAAATCATAAGCATGTAATTCTGTAACATAACAACATCACACTCAAGCACACCATATGACATTTTAGGTGAAATGTTCAAATTAAAACTATAAATTATTACACCACCGATCACACTCAAGCAGATGTTACTTCTGCTGACCCTGTATAAATAGTAATAATACTAGGGACAGAGTAGCAGTTTTAACACTAAAGACAATTTTGAATACCTTGTAGAGACTATGGACCAAGAAATTGTTTATTTGTCCTAAACATTAAATCAAATCTTGCCCTAAGCATTTTATCACCAAAAAAATATTGTCCTAAAAAAATAACAACCAAAGAATTCTGTGTCAATTACAAGTCTTATTTATTGTATTTTATATCCTCAGGGTACTCTTCTCATAAGAATTATTTCAATTTTCTAGCATCGAAGCAGTATGGCATTACAGCCAGCCACCTGTTATGTAACCTACCTTAATACAAACACACATACAGTTCATATTTTCATGTGTTCCTTAAAACATACTGTCATTTGTATGCATTCACACCTGTTATAATAATGCATTTATAACCATACATATAAATCTGAAATGATTCCACTCAAGAAAATGATTGAAATGCTTGCATGGACAAGATGGGTTTATTTTCTACCCTCCTCATCTTCCCTCTTCAGGGATTTATCTCTGACACCATATATACCAACACTACTTATCTCCAAGATAATTATGTACACATAAACATACACAACACAACATACGTGCATCTTCCTATCAGTTCTTAGAGATGTTTTCATCTTCTAGGCTCGAAGTAATTGATATTTTCTTATAACATCAGACCTCAGTTCTCTGCCATCTTTCATAGTTCCCAAGTCAGGAACCACTTACTTCCCCTTATTACCCTATACTTACTCTTACTTGTGGTTAAAACAATTTCCTTAATGTTCAAAACAAACAAAAAACCAATACTAATCATTCCATCTTCTTTACTTTTGCTCTGCAAACCTTTCAGCTGTTAACTTACATGATATTGAGCAAGCCAGCCTCTCTGGGTATCAGCTTCTCTTCTGTAAAACAATTGCTGCAAAACCTCATCTGATTGTGAAATACTGTTTTAACCCATGTGGTCCCTCACCCTTGGGAGCCTGTCCTGGAGCACTAGGAAAAGCTGGGTCACTGCGCCTTCAGATTTTCATGGCCTCCCTTTGAACTTATCTTAAATTGATTTGCATGACATTTCCCAAACTAATATGCTAATTCCTTTGCATTCTTTATGGTTTATTATATTTATGGCTTTGTCTCACCTCTCAGGCCGGATGTGTTTCTCTGCTTCTCCAGCTCTAACTCTGGTCTCCCTCCAAATGATCACTCATCTTCCTAATCCTTTACTGTGGTCTCTATGACTAAGAACTTTGTCATGGTCACTCATCCGGCCTCAGACCTTGCACCTTGGGCAGAAGCACTTGCAGCTGATGCCCCTTGCTAGCTTCCCCTCTCCAGGAGTGGGAAGTTGGCATTATGATTCTATGTTTTTCTTGCCTACGCATTTTCTGCTCATTATACAAATGCCGTTCATCCTTCTATGCTTAGGTCAAGTCCTAACCTTTCTATGAAAATTCCCTATCCTTATTATATCAGCTCTTATTCATCTTTTTATTTTGGACACTTGTACTTACCACCTGTATCACATCTGGCACTAAATCATAAAATGATCTTTTATTAAAGTAATCTTAGAGGTCATTCACATGACCTCTAAGGGATGTCAAAAAAAAAAAAGTTTCAGCAGGGCAAGTCAGTCTCCTTTCCACCTCTAGTCCCCCTGTCCAAAGAGAAATACTAGCAGCTGTTTCTTTGGTATACACACAGAAACTTCCCATGTATACTTATATGTATACAGGTTGTATTAGTTTGCTAGGGCCACTGTAACAAGATGCCATGGACTAGGTGGCTTAAACAACAGAAATTTATGTTCTCACAGTTCTAGGAGCCAGAAGTCTAAGATCAAGGTGTCGTCAGGTGTAGTTTTTCCTTAGGCCCCTCTCCTTGTCTGGCAGATGGGCATCTGCTTTCTGGCTTCTCACGTGGTCTTTCCTCTGTGCCTGCCCACCCCTGGTGTCTCTTCGTATGTCCAAATTTCTTCTTATAAGGGCACTAGATAGATTGGATTAGGGTCCACCCTAATAGCCTCATTTTAATCGGATTACTTCTTTAAAGACAGACTCTATCTCTGAATGCAGTGGTATTCTGAGGTACTGGAGTTTTGGGTTTCAACATAGGAATTTGGGGGGACACAATTCAGCCCATAACATATACCTATATATACCTTTAGAAAAATACTGATGAAACTTACTGTGCACATTGTCTTTTGTTTTTTTGTTTGCTATATGTTGATGTTCTTTTCATATCAACAAACAGGGATACATCTACCTTATTCTTTTAATAACTGCATAGTGTTTTGTTGTCTGGATAGATAGAGTATGTTATTTATCTCAAACCCAATTGTTGAACAATTTGGCCGCTTCCAATTTTAATTTCTTTTACAAACAATGATACCATAGTATCTTCATAATTATGTTTTCTTTTACAAGTGGAAAGATAACTATAAGATAAATTTTTTTGAATGAGGACTGGTCAGTTAAGAGGAATGGGAAGTATGTTTGCATAGATAGCACTAACTGTCCCACAAATAGAGAGTATCAGTTTACACTCCCATCAGTAGTGTCTGTGAAAATCTCCCACATGCTTGCCATGATTCTACATTATCAAATGGTTTCAGCTTTGTTAATGAATCATTAAAAATGATAGCTCAATGTAGTTTTACCTTGAATTTCTTTCATTGAGAGTGGGGGGTTAAACATCTCTTCATAGTCAACTGTTTGTATGGCTGTTTGTATTTCTAGTAAGCTGCCCATTTACATTCTTTACCCACTTTTTCTTGTGATATTAGGGGCCTTTTAGTGATTTATCTGTCATACTCTACATATAAGAAAGGAGTGAATCTCTTGCCTTATGTGGTTTTATAGGAGACAGGTTGCAACGTTGACCTGGAACTCTTGGGTCTTGGGCAACTTCCTGGGCAAATGGTTTCTGGAACCAAAGCATCTTAGTCATGGTAATTTAGGCACAGAGAGAAAGCAAATTTCCATCTCCACACCTGACAATCTCCTGTTTTAATTAGGATAACACTAGGAAGCTGAAAAAGTTCAGATATTGAACATAGTTACCGATTTCATCTGGCACTCTCTAGAACTTTAATTTTTCTAACCACATGATTTAGTAAACTGAGTGCACAATTACAAATTAAATAATATAGTTCATAACACATCTCTTTTCTAAATTAAAATCTCAGTTTCAATTAGTAAACTGCCAGGGAAGTGGAATCATCTTGTTATTCATGTTGATGGAATGAAAATTCATGAAATATATCTCTAAACCTTAGTGACCTGTTTACTCATTTGAAATGACCACACTCCACACTATTGGTCATGGGGTCATGGAATATTTGCCCTGCTTGGGTTCTTTTCTTCCTTCTCATCCCAGTTGAAATGCCTTGTCCTCAGAGACACCTTGCCTGAGGCTTAGGCAAGCCCTCGCTTAACAAAGATCATCCCCATTAAGATCCAAAGCACTCCGCTCCTTCTGTTATTAGCATTGAGCACTTTTGGCAGGCATGTATGTATTTGTTTAAGACAATGTCTGAAACATATTAGCCACTCAATAAAGGGATGAATACACGGTGGTGGGAAAGTAGTTTTACAGTTGTTTGTACAGAGACTAATATAATAATTAATAAATAATAATACAAAAATAAACTATGTTTTGTGAACTCACAACTACAAGCCTACTTTTTCCCCACCCTGTACATACAGGAGTGGGGGTAGGAGAAATGGATGACGGTGGTCAAAAGGTACAAATTTCCAGTTATAAAATAAAGAAGTGATGGGGATGTAATGTAGTAAATAAGTGATGGGGACTATAGTTAATAAGACTATATTATACATTAGAGAGTTGTTAGGAAAGTACATCTTAAGTGTTGTAATTACGAAAGAAAATTTTGTAACTGTGGTGATGGATATTCACTAGACTTATTGTGGTGATCATTTTGCAGTATATACAAATACTGAATCATTACATTACACACCTGAAACTAATATAATGGTATATGTCCATTATAGTGCCATACAAAAGAGATGAACATATAAAATAAAAATTCCTTTAAGTTCTAACATTGTACAATTTTATGAAATGTCACATTCCAAAGAAGTTATAGATATTTTTATATCTTCTAATTCTTGAGTTACTAGAAGCACTTAGCAACAAAAGCGTACGTGTCTGGACAAAACCCAGCTCTCCCTATTCATTTCCATCTATATTCTTGGGGAGACAAGCTACCTGATACATCCCAGACTGCTGTCTTTTTCACTCCATAGCAACCATTCTCCATTTTGAACTCTCCACAAGTCTTACCTTGTAACTTAGAAGTGAAGAAAGTGTGAGAGGAGGCAGTTAATATGTCCAGAACTGTGCCCCAGTGTGTAGGTACAGGTTAAATGCCTTTTTGATTTTTATCATTACAACAGACTTTATGACTGCAATAAAGATGTGAGTGGTTTCTTCGAAGATAAACATCTGAAACAGAGAGGCAGGTTACATTCTAATAGCCTGTGGCTGCTGTCAGAAATAATTTAATGCTTAGTGCTTTGTTGGCTGACCCAAGTCCTTTGAAGAAGTGAAGCATGCTACTTACACATCATGGCTGCCCAGAATCCACTCATTTATGTGAGGTGCTCTGTAGTGCTGCTCAATGAAGGCAAGAAGCCCGAACTTGGTAATTGAGAATGAATGTCAAGTAGTATCAAGACACCTTAGTTCATAAGGCTGATAACTCCTTCTGTGATTACATTTCCATTTTTACAGCTGCTTCAGTGGCCAACTTTGCCAGCCTTGTTTGGGAAAGTATATATATTACTGGGCTCTTGGCACTGCCTGAGAAGAAGCTAGGTTTCTTTTTTTTTTCTCCCTAAGGGCTATGTAAGTTTCCAATTCATATAAAGGTCAATTTTATGCAATTGATAAAGAGATAGAAAAAAGAGAGAAATTCCTATAAGACAAAAAATAAGGAAAGAGAAGTCACTGATCTTTGTGTTACTGTTCTAGCAATCACACATTTTAAAAAGTTTTGACATTAGTAATATACTTCTTTGAGGAAAAAAGAAGTTCCTTAAATGAAATGAAAATATACAAATGATTAAACAATGGTGAGGAATCAATTCAATTCCTAAAATGTTATGGAACCACAGTTGTTTAAATGGAGTAATATACATCTTACTCTTAGCACAGAGTCTAGCCCCTCTTCTGTAAAGAACTAGAGAGTAAGTATTTTAGGCTTTGCAAGCCAGATAGTGTCTATCACAACCACTCCACTCTGGCCTTGTACAAAAGCAGCTGTAGACAGTATGTAAACTAGTGAGCATGGCTGTGTCCCGATAAGACTTTATTTATGGACACTTAATTAGAATTTTATAGTATTATGAGTCATAAATATTTTCTATTCTTTTTAACTATTTAATTATGTAAAAATCATTCTGAGTTCATGTGATGTATAATAGATAGCATGCCTGATCCTGCCACCGGCCGTTGTTTGCTAATTACAAGTATAATACATGGTAGATGCTCCATAGCTGGGCCGGAGTCCCGTGGATAAGCCAGCTATATGGCTAGGGCCTTTGGTCAGCGCTTCGTGCCTAGCCTCTGGGCTTTTTCCAGCCGCGATGATGTCTGTTTGTATCAACAATTTTCCCGCACACAGAAAACTATCTGTGCAAAGTTAATAGATAAAGGGGGGTATAAATTGTCTCAAGGATATTCCCTGTTCTTCCCCACCCCCACCTTTCCAAAAAAAAACTCTTGGGCTCTCTTGGGCTAATCTAGAAGTCAGAGTAAAGCAGAAACCGCTATGATATAAGCAATATTATAACTGAATAAAGAAGCTTCCAGTTACCCTGAGGTCAGGGTACCTTCTTAAAGAGAGCATGCAATGGGGAAGATTGGAGAGCATTTTGTAAAACGTCAAAACTGAAAATTTAGTTGAACATTGTATGGCTTATTTATACTTAAACCGTGAGTCTAACTACTACTCTCTTTTCTCTCTAATTATATATAATTGATTAGCAGAGCTTTTCATATATAGGGAAGTTTTAAAAAAGACATTTTGAATATAAATGATACATGTGGGAGAGTCTGGTTTTTTCTTATTGTGATGTAAATAGTCTTGGTTGGCAGACAATATAGAGAAGAGCCAGAAAAAATATATTTACTAATTGTTTATCTTTTCCCTGAGAGTAGAAACCTAGGACTGAACTCTAGCAATGCCGAAATTAAAAACAGAAACAAAAACAAAACAAAACAAAACACTGGAGTTGTTCTCACAGTTTGGGTGCCCACTCTGACATGGAGCTGTTTTAATGGTATCCCATTTTAAACCTTTCATTTTGTGCTGACTGCCTAACAAAGGGTGGTAATGATGAGAATCAAATGTACTGAATTGCAAGATTGACTGTCTAGTTTGCCTAAGAATGGGAATTAATATATAAAGCAAATGCCAAATTGGATCGGATATGCAAGGGCTACTGTTACTTACTAAATTCTAATAAAGCAGCTTTAGATCTGGGATGTTTAATAATTCAGAAAATAATTTTGAGAAGCAGTATGTAGCTGTTACAATTTTGTTGTCCCACTATTGTTACATCTTAGAAAGCAAGTGACAAAAGTCATATTTGCTTTCATAGTATTTAATGTGCTTTGGGAGGTCCAGGTAAAACTATGCCAAGGATTTAGATAAAAGTTTCAGGCATTTATTTACATATTTCCCATTCACAGAGTCAGCTTATTATCTAGATTTTTCCCAGTAACAAATATCCTGATAATTGAGCACATCTTTGGTATTTACTTGGATGTCAGGCATTGTCCAGGTATCTGAGACTACTTAGCATTTCTATGCCACTTTAGAGATGCTTTCAGACTTTGGGTGGCTAACGAGCTGCGTTTTGTACAACACTAAGGATCTTAATCTGATCAAATGGTGGCACTGAAAAGCTCCCTTGGTTTTTAATATGATGATCTAATGCTAGGAAATTGCAGTCCCTTGTTATCACACATAGATCAAGACATTCCATTCTGGACATGGACTGTCACCTCTGCAGACCTTATTCTGTTACTGGAGATCAGAGAATCTCGAGGCCATGGGAGCAAGCTTAAATGTCTTTATTTTGTCCACAAGTATTCCTTGCTCCACTCCCATCTGCATAAATTTTAGTCCATAGCATAGCCTACATAGCAAAATGAATGGTTCATGTAGTTTTAATTACAAATTACATTGATATTGGATAACTAAATAATTCCTTATAAATGATGAGGTGGATTTATTTTTAAATGCTGTTTTGTTTATAAGCTTTCCATTTACCTCAGCCTTTTTGTAGTCTTGACCTTTAGATGTGGGACCAGTACAAATCGATCTTAGTGGGTCTTCTTAGTGTTGATGAGAAAATATTTATGAGTCCTCAGAATATCACATAACTTAGGTTATATACTGAGCATTTGATAAGTCCCTGCAGTGCTTCCTCAGCTTCTATTCTTTTTAGCTATTTTTAGCAGTTCTTGTCATCAGGTACCTTTATTTTCAAGTAGGAGCCCTACTTCTGGTTATTGGGAAAACTGCTGTATTTTACTTTATCCATCATCTGGTTGATAAACACAATACTATACTTTATTTTACCACAACAGCTTTAGGTTAGTTAGATTCAAGAAGGGTCCTATTCAGTTAGATCATGATCATGAATAATGTCAACCTTCCTGAAAACCAACTGAACTGAGCAACTAAGTAGTTGCTAATGAAACAATCAAATGCAGAAGTTTTTACCTGAGTAAGCTAATAAACTGGCTTCTCCCTTTCTTCAAAGCTTCTTTTCTCTTTCAATGTTGTAATAAATTTTTTTGGTGATTTAAAAAAGTTTCCTTGGTTGGTCATGTATCAAAGAGAATTTTTCTTAAAGTAGAGCTTAACTTCTCTAAGAAATAAATTTTTTTTTTTGCCTTTTCATTAAATCATTTAGATGGTTTGGGATTTTTTTTAACCTCCATGTTCTTAGTATTTGAATGTAAACTTTCTCTTTGGCATCCCTAATGTTGCATTATAACACTGATACAGTTAATGTGAACTCAGTTTTGCAATGGGTTCAATCATGTAGGTAGGTCTTGGGCATCAAAGACAGGTTTTTTTCTTTTCCTTTTCTTCGAGGGTTTTTTTTTTCTTCCTGCTATTACAAAGAGAATGAGAACTTAAGTAAAAATTGGAGGTTGCTGCAGCTGTTAAAAGCTCTCTGAAGCCCATTGAGCAAGAACAGAGCTGTTGAATAATGCAGACAAGATAATGAACAGCAGACAAATGATCCCAGGAGGCTCCCCGCTGGGTAAAGGGAGTATATACTTAGAAGCTAGATTTATTATCCTAACATCTTTTCTGGTGACCTCCAATTTATTGGAAATACCTGAGACATTTATAAACTCTGGGTTCTTCCCCTTCAACCAAAGCCAAATTTGCTCTCATTTCTACCTCAGCTACTTGAAGTCACGAAGGGAAGTTTCAAAACCTGGAACTCCCACTTTGAAAGAAGAAATGGAGACTTAACTAATCGTGTAAAGAAAAAAGACCAGAAATGCATCTTTGTGGTTGATATGTTACCTGAAGTACAAATGTGTTTCCCTTGACTACAGAAAAGCATTGTAGGTAGAAAGCTTTCTTATTTACTAGAAATTGCCAGTACAGTTAAAACCCTAACTAACTAGATTTCATAATGCAGCATTTTAGAGATACATTCTATGCCCAACCAAATCTGGGCCATTTTACAACAAAGGCGAAATTGTGAGATATACAATATTGTGGGATTATAAATTATTTTTGTTTTAAAATGGGCATTCCTAAGACAACTTTGATGCATAACTTATTCTTTGAATGCAATTCATCAAATTTTATTATATGTAACTTCACAGTCAAATTCAGTGAAAACTTCACTTTGAGATTGAAGATCTTATTCCTTAAAAGAAAAGAATAGTTTCCAAAGCCATGAGAAAAAAGTTAGTTTGAGGAACTTTTGAAATATTTAAGGTTTCTAAGATACCTGGTCCATTTTTTAAAAATTGCATATTGCTGTTTTCTCAACTGCTTCTTAGGAAAAACAAAACCATATCTAATTTTAAACCTCAATTGTTCTGACCTACCGGGACAACTGAGTTTTTAGAGCTTAACGTATGCTAATTATGCAGTATGTTAATTTAAGATAGCATAATTCTGAAGACCTTTGCTGTTTCAAAGGTACTACTGTTTATTCATAATGTATATCCATCATTTCAGTCATATTTTAAAAATTTGGTAATTTTTGTTAGTGTTAAGTAACTATATAAATCAGCAAAAAAATTGCATTTGTATATGTGAATAAATGAAATAGAAAGGTTTTAATTTGGAAAGGGGATTGAACTGAATGAGATTAAATGTTAATTTGGAACACTTGGAAGTTTTTCTCATCATGAGAGATAATGGAAGAAGAAAATCATAGTGGGGCATTGCAGACGCCCGGTGAAGGGGACGGATTCTTAGTAATAGGCAGAGGAATTGAATTTAGTGTAGCTGAGCTAAAATGTGTTCCATTATACTACAGCAGGTGCTGAAATAGCACCTAAATGGCTTAAGTATATGACTTGAAGTGCCCACCAGAACCACAAAATAACTAAAACTATATCTATATGATGAATTTATTTGTCCTTTCTTCTTCTTTTTTCTTTTTTTGACTTCTGGAAAAATTGAGTTCTGTCTTGATCAGTTGATGTCTAATTATTTGAATCATGTTAATGAACAGTTATATTGACTACTTCTGAATAGTCAAACTAACTATGCATGTAAGTCCAATCACAGATATTGAGCAGCAAATTGCACAGAGAGATATAATTGAGCCTCTAGAAGTATATCATGTGTATTTTGTATATTCCTACTAATTAAATAAAATGGTAAAATATAATAAAACAAATGAAATATATGTGCTCAAGCTTAAGAAATGATAAGAATTTGTTCATTCATTCTTTCATTCATCCTTCAACTATTATTTTAGCACCTGCTATTAATAGGCACTGTTTTAGACAACAGGGGTTCTATGTTCAAGAGCTACAAGATCCTTGCTTTCATGAAACATATTTTAGAGGAAGAAGAGGACAATAAATATGCACATATTAAATGGACACTAATTCAATCAGTCGATCAACAAATATTTATCACATAACTACACTGTGCTTTACAGAGGAGATAGAAGAATAAAATGCCATCACTGTTCTTGAGGATCTCACAATCTGTTGGGGAAACAGATAGATGGAATGAAACATTACAACATTTTGTCAAAGCTACATCTAAGATGGTACTTCCAGTTAAACATGGTAAATTAACCATGTATATTTATCTTATCTTAACTTCCCCTTGGAAACTCAAGAAAATTATAGTAAGGGGCTGAAGTATGCATAAACTCATAAGAACAAAGAGAAGAGGAGGAAAAAATATAGAAGAGATAATACATGTTTTGGATTTTAAAAAAGGATAGGTAAGCAGTGCCAAGAGGCTTAGCTGGCCAGGGGAAAACTAAAACCTAAACCTATAGGAATGGAAACCTCTAAAAAGCAGGCTAAGCCCAGCAGAGAACTCTGAAAAGGTAAAAAACTGTAGGCAATAAGAACCTCTAATTAAATTGTTTGTCTTATTGAGTTACAGAGAGTTCTTTGTATATTCTGGAAACAAGTCCTTTGTCAAAATATGTGTTGTCACTATTTTCTCCTAGTGGGTGGCTTGCCTTTTCATTTTTCTTATCTCTTCTGAAGCACAGAGGTTTTAATTTTTCTTGAGATCCATTTACACGGGTTTTTTTGGTGGGGGGGTGGTTCTTGCTTTGTTTTGCCTATCTAAGAAATTTTTGTGTATGTTGCATTAATTTTACCCTATTTTATGCTCAAAGCTTTATAGTTTCACATCACACCCATTAGAATGGGACTGTCCATTACAGCAGCCACTAGCTGCATGTGGTCCTTGAGCACTTGAAATGTGGCTCGTCTAAACTGAGATGTACTGTAAGCTCTAAAAGTAAAAAATATATTAAGAGGAGAAGGTTGAATATGTAACTAATGTTTTTATATTATTATATATTAAAATGATAAATTTTATTAGGTTAAATACAATATATTGATACAATTTATTCATTTTATTTTAAAACTTTAAAAAATATAGCCAGAATACTTGAAATTACGTATGAGGCTCTCATTTGTGGTACCAATTATTTTCTATTAGACAGGGTTGATTTAAATACCCTTCCTTTCACTTACCATGTCTTTTACCTGCCCCAAGTAGCAGATAACTGCTTTTCCATCATACTGTCAGAAGACAGCATATTTTATAAAGAGTTTGAGTCAGAAAAGCTCTGGATTTAGAAGCATCAAGGTCAACTGTGGGGATGAGGTGCTATAATGAAAATAAAAGGAATAAGAGAAATTTGACATATAAAATAATAAAAACCCTTAATCCCCTTTCTATGATAGGTCTGTGAACACTGGCATACAGGTTTATACCCCAATACAGAATGCTGAATTGAAGAATGTTTTTCTGAGGAAACAAACTTGACCAAAAGAAAACTTAACACATGTTGATATTTGGGAGTGCCCAAATTTACCCAAATCCTGGTCCCTGGACAATAAAATCCATAACTAAGAAGACCCACCCATGTACACAGAGATTACAATTCATATTTTAAAGCCTCATTCTGGACAATAGAGATCATTGAACATTTGAGGAAAGCCTCTGGTGTGAAAGTCAGAGGCCAAAATAAAAATAAAATAAAATAAAAGGAATTAAGAGGGCATAAAAATATCTTGGTGAAAAAAAGCACTCAAAGAAATACATAATTATTTTTCTCAGAGAAATAAGAAAACACATTCCTTCCATAAAACAATCACAGGAGGTTATAAAAGAAAAGCATTCTGTCAACAGGAATATTGAGCATTATAAGGGTAGGATAGATTAAAACTTCAAAAAAGAGTTTGAAGATACAGCCAAGAAAATATTTTAGATAGTAGAATAAAGAGAGAAGAGGAAAAGCAAAGAATGTAAGTCCATAGGGTACAATATTTAAATAATTTTTAAGAACTTCTTGAAAGAACAAAGAAAGGAGGTGGGATAAAATCATCAAAGAAGTATATTTTCTAAATTACTAGAACTAAAACACAAAAGTCCAGATTCAAAAGTCTATTAAAGGTTCAGCACAGCAAAATGAAGAAAGGCCCTTCAAGGACAATTATAAAATTTCAGTACATTGGAGAAAGAAAAGGTCCTGAGAGCTTTTGAATGTAAACAAACAAGAACACCTTGCAAAGATCAATGATTAGAATGGCATCGAATTTCACGACGATAGCATTGGAAACTAGAAGACAGTAGAGGAATGTCTTCAAAATTCTGAGGAAAAATGATTTCTAATTCAGATTTCTATACCCAGAAAAACTATCCATCAGATAAGAGGGTTGCAGATATTTAATATCCCCCAAATTTATTTTCATATACCCACTCTCAGAAAGCTCTTAGAAGATGTATTCCAGTAAAACAAGACAGAAAACCGAGGAAAAAGTGTGGGATACAAAAAATTGGGGATACAAGACATAGAAAGGTAAAAGAAATCCCCAGATGGTGGCAAAAGAAGATTTCCAGGATGTCAGCTCTGTAGCAGGCCTAGAAAGCAGCCCCAAGTGGAGCAGGAGGAAAGTTACCTCCAGGAGGGGTGTATCCCAGAAAGAAAAATTATAAACTATATAGATCTGATATATATGAACATAACCAAAATGGGTTGGGTGGGGTTTTTTTGTTTTTTTTTGGCTTAGACTGTTTGGAGATAAATTGATGTTTGAGTCATAGCAATGAATAAAATATGGACTAAAATAATGCAATCATTAAGTCTAGAGGGAAAAGTATGCAAAATAGGAAAAGTAATCAAAGTATTTGATGTACTCCACAGTGAATAAGATTTACATAGTAATGATCATGTAAACACTGAATATTTATCTAATAAAAACAGAGTTATATATAATTTGTTTAGATAGGGGAATAAAAGTATATGTGTGTGTGTGGCAGTAGTATATAAAACAATAAAAATTTTTAGGATATCAATATATAGTACCTAAATACTAAAGTATTAGAAGAAAGAGTTAAAGAAATTGTAATGGTTATTATAGGGAGAGGCCACCATTGCTATTGTCCATACAAGTCAATTCCTGGGGCCCAGGTCAGTAGAATGGAGAAGGATAAAGAGTGAATCTGGAAGACCAAAGAGAATATATCCAGTACACACAGTTCCAGAGAAGAATGGGGAAAAGCGTAAAGAAAAGGAGTATAAGATGTTAAAATAATCTTTTCTTAACCTAGAGAACAAAATTATTGATAATAATGCCAGAATATGAAGTTTCTAGAGTAGAAAAATAGCTATTTAATTTTTTTTTCATTACAGCACTGTTTATGATAGCCAAGATTTGGAAACAGTCAAGCGCCCATCAGTAGATGAGTAAAGAACTATGGAACATTTATATAATGGAATACTATGCAACAGGAAAAAGGACTTCCTATTTTTTGCTACAGCATGGATGGAACTGGGGACTATTATGCTAAGTGAAATAAACCAGTCGGTGAAAAACAAATACCATACGATCTCACTTATAAGAAGAATCTAATGAACAAAATAAACTAATGAGAAGAATACAGCCAGAGGCATAGGATCATGGAATACACTGACAGTGGTAAGAGGGGAGAGGGGAGGTGGGGACTATTTGAAAGAAGGTGAAAGGATTAGTCAAAGAACATAGATGAAGGACCCATGGAAAGGGACAACGGAGTGGGGATCGCCTATGGAAGCGAGGGGCAGGCTGGGCAGAGGGTGGTAAAGGGGGAAAAATGAGACAACTGTAATAGCATAAACAATAAACCAATAAATAAATAAATACATAAATATATACATAAATAAATAAAATTTTAAAATCCTGGAATATAATGAAATGGGTTTTAATTCTGTAGATTAAGTAGTGCAACAATCTATGCCAGCAAGACACATTAAACACCTGAATGATTCCTTGGAAGTCTTGGGACTTTTCTCATGATACTAATATATATCTCTGAGGTTTATTAAAATCCTCCCCTTTTTAAAGATTATTTTTATAATATACCAAATAACTTTTTTTGTAGTTTCTATTTTTTTCCAATGTGCAGCCACATTGAACCACTTTATTTTTTCAGACATTTGTATTATCATTAGAAGCTGTATTCATTTTCTGTTGTTATGTAACAAATTGACCACAAACTTAGTGATTTAAGATAACATATTTATAAAGTCACAATTTCCACAGACCAGAAGTATTGGCATGGCTTAGTAGGGTCCTCTGTTCTTGGTTTAAGAAGACTGCAATCAAGGTATTGGATGGGCTGTGTTCTCATTTTGAGCTCACTGGGAAGAATCTGTTTCCATTCTCATTCAGGTGTTACCAGATTTTGTTTTCTTGGAGCTGTATGATTGAGGACTTCGGCATTGTCCTAATTGTTGGTCACTCTCAGATCCTGGAGGCTGAATGAAGTTTCTTGCCATGTGAACTTCCTCAATATGACTGCTCACTTCATCAAGCCAGGAAGAAAAATCACTCACTTCAATCGGTTAGGATGAAGTCTGAAGTGATGTAGCATAATCATAGGAGTGACAGTCCATCACTATTGCCATATCCTACTTGTTAGAAGCAAGTCACACAGCCTGCCCACACTCAAGAGAAGGGACTGCGCAATGGTATGGAAACCAGGAGGTGGAAAATCTGTGGGGACCAAAAAAAAACCCAATAAAGATTAAATAAAAAAATAAAATAACTAATCTGTGGGGGAATAAAGAAAATCAGTGGGGACCACCTTAGGTCTGTTTGCTGCAGAGTGTATGAAAAACAGGAAAAGTTAACATTTGCTAAACCTTGATGTACAAATGCAGCTTTTAATGCAATTGTTTCTCTACTCACATACATTTGAAATATTTTAATATTCACAAGTAGTTTATTTACAAAACAACTCATCACTCCACTTTGCTCTGTTTTCATCATCTATTCGACTTGCACTACAATGGAACCCAATTCAATGGTTTGTGCATACTGTTCACCTTACTTCTCCTGCCTATCACAGTGCCTGGCTCATAGAAGCTGATCAATGAGTGATTGGTAAGCAAATGAATTCCCTAAGATGTTAAAAAGAAATATAAAAAATCAGTTATACATCCACAAATTTTACTCCAGCTCCACACTGTCAGGACCTGCCATGCAGTTAATGATTTCTACTGTCATTCAGATACAGATTAATAATAAAAGCTGAAATTTATTGAGTGATTATTATATGCCAGGCCCTGGTCAAAGTGCTGTACACATTTTAACTACTGTTTAATTCTCACAACAACCTTAAAAAGTTAATCAAGAATTTTAAGAGTGGTGAACCCATCTGAAAACCCTATGGTGATACGTTTTATAGACAATAAAGTTGATATTAAACCTAACATTTCTTCTCTTACAATTTCATTATCATAAACAACTCACTTTTTATTTCTTCTGTAAGGTAATGGTTGCCTAAGCAAACTCTAACCTTAACATGAAAACATCTTTTTTCCTCTGACCTCAGGTGTTCAACAGGTCTTTGCCCTTTGCAGAAAAAGTAGTTTTTCATATTTAAACCAGAGATACTATTTTATGCAGATCTTAAAATGTATTTATAAATAATCATGCATTCAAACATATTAAGTCATTTAGGACTGTAATTAGTCATTGTCAAGTCTTGGCAAACAGCAGGATTCTAATTGGAAAGCAATGTTTGCCCTACTTGTGCCTCAATGAAACTTTCAGAGAAGGGCAGCATGTGCTTCTTAATCTGTTTTTCTAACAGCTAGTAGCAAATCAATGAAGATGAGGCTGGTGGGTATGATAAATTAATATGCACACTGACAACTTATAACCATGCAATTGCTTAGGGAATTACTATGCGACCATATCCAAGTAATTATATGTTTTAAATGATTTATCTCAATTTATTAACAATACACCCCTAAAATGGAAATAAAAAGAGAGAAAATGCAAATAGCATGTTATACCAACTTTATGTTGAACTTATTAAGAGGTTGCCCTTTTAATGAAAAATTTAATAAATTTAAGAGGTTTGTTATGAATAAGCATTCTTACTACTTGTTAAGTATTTGTCACCACAGACCTGTCATAGTCATTCTAATTATGATTAATACCTTATCTTGAATTCCATCTTCATTCACATTTCAGTAACAAATGTAACTTCTATTATATGATCAAGGTTCACAAAAACAGGATCATTTGCCTATGACCTTATATTTTATTCATTTTTACATTCATATTTAACAGATTTCTCTGAAAGTTAACCTTATGAATCCTTTAATTTTAAAAGTGCATTTTATCTTTGACATGCTTTTCAACCCTTTATGCTGTTTCAAATCATAGTTGTGTACTCAACATAAATGAAAAATCCTAACATTTTGATTATCCTTGTATATATCTAGAAGCTGCTACTTTGAGGCATTGTTTTAATGAAAATTTTTGTCTGCTATGAAAAGGGCTACTTTAATTCTCTCAAGCATTGCTGCTGTACTCAATATGGAAGACTCAGGTTTAAGAAGTTCAAAAAATCATGTGTTAGAATGCAAGGTCAAATTTTTTCATTGTAGTCTGTGTATTATAAATTGTGGTGAATATGAAGGTTTTTGTTGTTGGGTTTTTTTTTCAGTGGTATAATAGAATATACAATCCATGTCAGATCATGTTGTGTTATGTTACATAACTCTTCTTTTTTAGTTCCTTATCTTCTTCTTTTATACCCTTTCCCTGTTCTGCTTACTTTTCTCTCTTCAGTTTTATCCAATTTCTGTCCTCATTTTATCCTTTCTTCTTTTAATTGTTTCTCCATTTTTATTTTATTTTTTTCTCTGCCATTCTTTGACCCCATTCTATACATTATTATCACCATTTCCATCCTCCTTTTTGTCCTATTTCTCTCTCACCCTTTCCTTTCTAGGCCTATTCATTTCCCTCAAGGGAGTCTGTATTCTCCACCCGTGCAAAAGAAAGGCTATAAGCCATCTCTGCATTAGATTTTTGTGGTTTTAAGAGCCCTCAATTATTTACACTACAAGGTGCTAAAAACTCTAGAGGGAAATAAGAACAAAAATATTACTTCTCTTTCTATCCTTTTTATTAGACTACAAGAAAGTATCTATGACAGTATAAAGTGCTACATTAACTAATAAGCTCACTGGCCTCGCCATGAAAATTAAGCCAATTAACTTTGGGCAAAAATAATAGTAACAATGGATTGTAAGGAAACTAGATCATTTATCAAACATGAAGTCTGCTCTCCTAAGGGCTGGATATCAACGAAGGGCAGCTTCTTTAGCAGGAAGAGCTCTCTAGTCCCCAGAGCCACTAGGTCCTTCTCAATCTCTGGTGTTGATGAGGACCACTCCACACACACATCATCCACGCATGCGTCGTGAGCCAGGTAGCGTAGGCGAAGTGCATGCAAATCAGAGAAATGAACCCTCTCCTGAGGTCTTCCAAATCACTCAATTCTTGAAGCAATTAGCTGATAGGCTATTTCCCCTCAAACTAGATGCATTTACATTTTCTTCATCATTTGAAGCATGTCTTCACACATTTCAAGCTCTCCATTATAAGCAGAGATAAGTACTATGCACTTACTGTTGAATCCCATGGAATAAAGTCAAACACTCGTGGTATGCAATATTCTAATGTTGTAAAGGCCTGATGAGTTTTTCTTTTAAAAAATACCACAAAACAGACTACATTTTAATTACATTTTCTCAGAGGTATCTGGGAGAAGGAGGGTCATGTGTTTAAGAGTGTTTAATGTACTTAAAAATTATATCTTCTCACAGTCTCCACTACTGATTTAATAGGTCTGATCTTTTGAAATGAATCCTATATCATATTTATGATGTCTTATTCAAGAATGAGGCTAAATCTAATGAGAGGCAATTCCTTTGATGAGAGTGACAATTACATCACTTGAACCAACACATCGACAGCTATCTCTTCTTACTGCCAATAAACTAGTTGCCTTGGAAATAAATTTAATGTTTTAATCTCAGGTTTTTGATTGTCATTTGTGAACAAGCCAGCTCTAACTTAGGTGTGTCCATAATCATGCAAAATGAAGAGGAAATAGAAAATCAAATGCCAGGGATAAACCAGAATTTCTCATTCACCATGATTTTCAATTTCTGTAAACACCAAATCTTTCCTCAAATTTCAAGTAAGTGAACAAACTAAATATGGAGCCTCTACTACATAGCAGACTGTGTTACAACTGACCTGCTTAGTTCAAATCCTTTTACAGGTATAACCTGGAGATATCATAGATTCAGTTCCAGACCACATTAATAAACTGAGTATTGCAATAAAATGAGTCACACAAATTTTTTGGTTTCCCAGTGCATATAAAAGTTATATTTAAAAAGTTATGTTTATACTATACTGTAGTCTATTAAGTGTGCAATGTATTATATCTAAAAAGCAATGTACCTACTTAAAATGCTAATCATCATCTGGGTCTTCAGTGAGTCATAATCTTTTTGCGATGGAAGATCTTGTTTCAATTTGTTTAAAAAAGCAATGTCTGTAAAACACAATAAAATGAGATATGCCTATATTTCTTCGGAAAGTCCTTTGTAAGTAGCTAATAAGCACTGAAATAGCTGAAGTGTCAAAAGGCAAGGAAACATGGCAAAGTTCTATGTGCTTCGTGAGCTTCTGATTTAATGCTATGTAGTCTAAATCTTTAAAGCTTAATAACTGAAAGTCTTAAAAAGGTAACTCTTTTGTTGAGGAAAAGGTTATGGTAAGCAACAATTCACAGTTTTAACTTGGTTAAGCTGACAGAGTAGAAAGTCACCACAGGTAGTAAAATATATATTAGTAAACAAACAATATTGAGACAATTGGCTAGGCAAATATAAATTTAAGAAAAATCAAAATTCTTACCTAATTTCTAATATCATTATAAATCCTAGATGAACATGTTGAATCACAACAAAAATATGTTCTCTCTAGCTCTAGCTCTAACGTAGTCTGTGTGAAAAAAAATGGAGTTTCAAATTGTCTTTTTCAAATCTACAAAGATTTTAATAAAATTGCAGAGAACATTAAGGAAAAGATTGCTTATGTCTTGTCTAAAAACAAACTAGACTTAACTCATCTCTCTGTATATTTGGCAGTCAGTGCAAATGTAGTATTTTGGCAAATGTCACTCAATCTATAAAACTTCGTATGAAAGAAAATAAATCGATCTTACTTGCTAAATGTCCCGCATACCTGGACACAACCCTGCTAAAAAGAGGTGTGATTTGTTTACCTGTTATTTTAAAGTTTTCATAATGAAAGCTTTTGGTCACTCTCCATTTTCTTCACTTAATGAGAATTTTGACTTTATAGAAATGGAAAAAGCCAGCAGCTTCCTGAGATGCCTGCCTACAAGATGGCTACCACTGGTGCTGTGGCCACAGGAAAGGTGTTAAAGTGTTGGCCTGGCATAAATCACATTCTCAAAATACGAGACAAGCAGCATGTCCTTATCTACATTGGAAATATGCTGAGAATGAACACTGGGTAGAAGATTATAGTAAAACAGAAATGCAGCCATTTAGTGACTGTAGGTAATACCACCGAGAAAATGCAGCCAAACCCTCCCAAAACTGGTTTAATTATCTCTGCTGAGGTCTTAAGGAGCTTAAAGAATAAACTGAGCACTTGATTTTTTGATATTATGTGTAGGTTGCAACAGAAAGTGGTACAGTGAAAAAAAATTCTTCTTATGGAATCAGAAAAGAAAAAAAAAATGCCACCAGATAAAGGCAGCCCACTTAAAGAACTGCCTTTAAGAAATTGCTGCACCTTTGCAATTTCTTTACTAAAACTATAACTTATTGGTATCTTACCTTCTGCTCCCCAAGTTCAAATGAGCTCTGTGTTTTAAAACCATTTGTCCTCAGAAAAGTGGGCTTAATTAATGATGACATAATGTGTTTTGGAGCATTTAAAAAAGACAAGTAATTTAGATGTGGATAGCTTATAATGATGAAATTATAGATGCAAAACATATGACTGACAATGAGCTGGTTCCCAAAGCAAGAATAGATGGGCATTATTAGAAGCTATAAGTCTAAATCTTGCTGTTGCTAGTATAGCTAAAATACTAAGTATTCCATGCCCAAATGCCTTTGTTGGGAGGACATTTAGCTTGAATGACGCCCCATTCAACTGTTACCAGCATTGGTGTAATATAGACTTGATAAGAACAAAACTGCAAGTCCAAGTGTACCATGCTTTTGATTGTATTCAATTTTGCCACCACAGAAAGGAAAAAAAGGACACCCAACAGGCTGCAGGTACTTCAGAGAAGAATAATTGGAGAAGAAAACAGAATGAGTAAAAATATCTTATGGTATCATAGGACAGAAAGAACCATCTCATTATTTTAAAAAAATTAACTAAAGGTAGTATCTGTTTTATTATTCCTATTTGTGTTCTCATTTTAAAAGTTCTTATATTTATATATCTTAAAATGTACAAAAATATAACCTGAAAAGTATAAAAACCCAATAGTTTTTTTTAAGGTTCAAATAAATTGCTGTACCAAAAAACAGAAACATCATAGTTTTGTTAAAACTGTTGTATTTTTCTCATTCATTACTTGTTTAATGAATCTTACTATTAATCACTTCTAATTGCTACTGTTAACTAGGCTTATTGTTGTTTTGTTTAAATAATAGCATTTATTTAACAAAAATAAATAATACAGAGTATATGATTTCAAATAAACACCCATTTTTTCATATTTTTATGTTACAGTAATGACATATTTGAATATACTTATTTATTACATATTATGCTATTGTGGTGTTTTTGTCTTTAATCTGGTATAACTCTGTCCAGGTTGGCACTCTAAAAAGTTGTTTACCCCCTTAGCCACAGTCCTTACATGTCAGTTCAAGGCCTCCAAAGTGCATGCCCCAAGGGAGAAAGATCCAGGGCGGTGCTGTGTTTCCTTTTAGGACCTACCCTTGAAAATCACAGTACTTGTGCTTCAGTCTGTTCTTTAGAAATGAGTCACTAAGTCTGGCCCACATTCAGTGGGAGAATCAGACTCCATTTTTTGTCAAATGGTAAATATTTTTTAAAACTACCACAATGTATAAAGAATACAGTCACTCATAAAATTTTGCTGGGCAAATACATGGGTTCACTCTTTTTAGAGAGTTAGCAACTTGGAAATATCTATCAAAATAAAAAATCTATTTTTAGGAGTTTAGGGTATGGACACACTTACAAAAATACGCTAAATATATTTATTAAAGGTTTCTCACTCCAATCAATTTTTGACTTTGAAAATGTTCAGAACTACAGAAACCTATTGTGGAAGACTAGAAGTGAACACAAAATATTTGATACTCTTCCCACTGAGACACATGGTCTCCTTCCCCTTCCTTTGAACCTAAACTATTGTAACTTGTTTAAGCAATAAAAAAAATGGTGGAAGGTACCCTGTACCAGTTCTGGACCTAGATTTTAGTGGACTGGTTCTAAATGGTATGGTTTCTTGAACCACATAAATTCAACTACCATGGTGTAGAGACCTTGATACTACATGGAGAAGGAAAGGATTCCAAAGTAATCCAGCTTTTCATCTATCCCCACAATCAACCAGGCAGGTTTTGGATTCTATGTAACAGCCCATCCAAACAGCTGAAAGCCACAACGTGACTGTAGGTAATGCCACATGGAGCAGAACAATCATCTGTCTGAGCCCTTCCCAAACTCCTGATTCACAAAATGGTTAAATATAATAGAATTTTTCTTTAGCCATTAAGTTTTTGATTTGTTTGGCATATAGAGGATGCTTCTATACCCTTCACCCATGTTCACCAACTTTTTACATTTTGTCACGTTTATGTGCACTCTATCTTCTCCTCAATTATTTGAAAGTAACTTGCAAATACCATGATACTTCACTTCTAAATAATTCAGCATGGATTCTTCATAATCACTATAGCATTATCAATCCCAAGATATTTAAGATTGATACAATATATTACATAATTTAACATATAAATTATATAGCTTTAAAAATGTAGTCAAGGATTGCACATAGCATTTCATTGTCATGTTTTATTAGTCTTCTTTTAATCTGTTGCAATAAACCTCTGTCCCTTTTTTTGTCTTTCATGGTATTGATATTCTTGAGTTCATAGCAGTTGTTTTGTAGAATTTGACTCAGTTATTATGTGGATGGTTGTATAATGGTGGTTTGCTATTTCTGCATTTCTTTCTACACTTGCTAGTTGGCATTCTTCTCTAAAGAAGCCCTTTACCTCCTATCTCTCCTTTTTGCTTATCATAATAGACTAAAAGGTTCCTTTTCTTTTTAGCTTTCTTGAGATATAATTAACAAATATAATTGTAAGATACTTAAAGTGGACAACATAATGACTTGAAATACATATACATTGTGAAAGAGCTGCCCACATTGATTTCATTAATATATTCATCAACTCACATGTTTATCTGTTAGGGGTGTGTGTATGTGTGTGTGTGTGTGTGTGTGTGTGTGTGTGATGTATACATTTACATTTCACTTTGTTAGCAAATTTGAATTACACTATTCAGTGTTATCAACTATAGTAATGTTATACTTTAGATCCTCAGAATTTGTTCATCTTAAAATTGAAAGTTCGTACACTTTTACCAACCTCTCTCTACCTGTTCCAGCCCTAGCCTCTGGCAACCACTTTTCCATTCTTTGTCTCTAGGAGTTTGACTTTTAAATTTTTTAATTTTTTAGATTCCACATATAAGTGATATCATGCAATATTTGTCTCTCTCTATCTGGCTTATTTCACTTAGCATAATGCCCTCCAAGTTTTGCCCATGTTGTTGCAAATAACAGGATTTCCTTCTTTATTTAGGCCAAATAATATTCCATTATGTATATATACCACATTTTCTTTGTACATTCATTGCTGATGGTCACTTAGGTTGTTTCCATTCCTTGGCTATTGTGAATAATGTGGCAATAAACATGGAATGCAAATACCTCTTCAAGGTGATTTTGTTTCCTTTGGATATATACTCCAAAGCTTTATATATCCAAAGTGGGCATTACTGGACCATATAACAAATTCTTTTTAACTTACTGGTTTTAATATTCAAATCACCCTAAATTTACCAATTGGTTTCTGTATTCTCTTAGCTTGTCCCATTAACTCTTTGTGTACCTCCCTCCCTTTTGGTGTAAGATGTTCCAGGAGGGATTGAGCAAAAAGGAAAAAGGGCTCAGGAACATAGACAACTGTGTGGTGATTGTAGTGGGGGAAGTGGATATAAGGGGACTAAATGGTAATGGAAAAAGAATACAATAAAAACATTTTCAGAAAAATAAAAAAATTTTAAATCTTCATAAAAATAAAAAATAAAATAGATGTAATTTAAATAAATCAAATATAAGTAGAGCAGCACACATTTTGCCTTGGTTTTGGTAATTATATTATTACTAGAACTTCATTTAATTATAGGTAAATTTTTTTCTCCAAAGTTTAAGTGTGAACACTAACATTTATTTTCTTTTGTTTTTGTTTTTTCCTCTTGAGTATCACATGGAAATAAAATTAAAGTAATGTAAAGTTCAAAAAAAAAGTTCCAGTCTCACCCAGATCAGGAATTGACTGTTTGTTTCTCTTTTCATAAGGAACGTAGTGAGAAGCCAATACTGAGTTTGAGGTGTGTTTATTACTACTGGAACTCAATTTATACTGATACCACCAATTCAAATCCAACATTACAGGGTCCGTCATATTTCCCTATGCCATATCTGTATCTCTCTCACAGCAAGAAACCTGGTTCCCCATAACATTTATTCATTTGTCGTGTCTTATACTCATGCAAAAGTTTCAAGAATGATTCTACCAATACAACTGAATCAAGTACAAGATTTCTTTGTAATTATTTTTGCTCTTAGAACATATTTCACTAAAGATTTTCAGCCAGAGTTTCATATATAAAATTTGCTTGAATTAATTCTTTCTTCTGTTTGGTTATCAATTTTATTTATGGTCAAACTCGGTTTTCAATGCCAGTAACTTCTTTTTTCACATTTTTAAAATTTAATTTGATTTAAAAATAATATCTAGACCATTTACATGGGTCAAAAGTTTAAAAAAATAACTCTTTCTCCTATCCCTATTTATTTTAGTCCATTTCCACTTATTACCTATAGGTAACCAATTTCATTAATTTGTTTTATATTTTTTCTTTCTTTTTTAAAACTAGGAAAATATGTTGACCTAGTATTGAAATATAGAATGAAAATGTTATACAATATGTAGCAAAATAAATATATTTTTTTAACTCTTTTCTTTTTTTCACTTAGGGTATGTCTGGCAATATCCGTATCAATTAAAAAAATCTTGTTCATTCTTTACGACAAGTTGCAGAATCCTTTGATAACTAAATATTGTTTTTAAAAATGGTTAAAAACAGATACTCTGGGATCAACCCCTCTGGGTTCAAAACCTGGGTCACTGTTCTCAAGTCACTTACTTTTTCTAAGCCTTTTTGATTTCTCCCCTTTCTGGTGCTCCAAGGCTCCTTCTTTGACTTTTTTTTTTTTTGTCCTTCCTTTACAAAATTTCTTTTGAGTATAGGTTTCTAGAGTGACAGTATTTTAATTTTTTTTTCTTTCAGCTCTGAAAAATATTAGAACACTTTTTTCTAACCTACATGGTTTCTGATGAGAAATATCCTACAATTCTAATTGTTTTTCCACTGTAGGCATGGTGTTATTTTCTCTGGCTGCTTTTAAGATTTTCTTCATCAGTAGTTTTCAGAAGTTCAATTATGATGTGTCTTGGTGTGGGTTCACCCTGTTTGGCCTTCACTTAAATTCCTGAATCTGAAGGTTTATGTCCCTTGCCAAATTTGTGAAGTTTTCGGCTATTATTTCTTCAGTTATTTCATCAGCGCTTTCTTCTTTCACCCTCTCCAGGACTCAGATGACATGATATTAGATCTTTTGTTTTAGTCCCACAGGTTCCTGGGGCTCTTCTTATTTTCCCCCGGTCTATATTCTCTTTATTCTTCAGGGCAATTTCTATTGTTCTTTTCAGTTGGTTGATTTATTTTTCCCTCTGTCTCCTCCATTCTGCTACAAAGCCCATCCACTGTGTTTTTTATTTCAGTTATTGTATTTTCATTGCTAAAATTTCCATTTGGTTCTTCTTTACACCTTTTATTTCTTTGCTGAAGCTTTCCATTTTTCCTTTGTTTCAGGCGTATTTATAATTGCTTGTTGAAGTATTCTTATCAGGGCCACTTGAAAATATTTGTCAGATAATTCTATCTCTGTTGGCATCTATTGATTATCTTTTCATACAGCTTGTAGTCTTCTTGGTTTTGGGTATGATAAGTGACATTTAATTAAAACCTGGATGTTTTTATATTATGTTATAAGACTCTGGATCTTATTCACACCTTTTGTTACAGTTGACTTTCGTTGACACTACTCCATCAGAGTACAGAGGTGTGCTGTCTCAATACTGTGAGGTAAAGGTTTAAGTCTGGTTCCAGTCAGCCTCAGTTGATACCTGAGTTAGAAATATTCCTTGTTACTGCTGGGAGAGAGTAGGAGTCCCAGCTCACAAGGCCACTGTGGGGGTGGACTTGTTACTACTGGGCAGTGGCGAAAGTCCCTGCTTTTTACTAGTGTCCTCTGACATCACCCCATTGGGGAGAGAAAAAACTCCTCATTACTGCATTGTGGACGTAGATGTCCAGGGTCCCCACCTGGTCTCCACTGACATAGAAGAGGTGTGGGGAAGGCCTTGTTATCCGCAGTGGGAATGAGAAGCCCCAGCTCCCTATGTGGCCCTCTTTGATACACTATGACAGGGTGTTCAGGTGCCTGTAGGAGCCTCACAGTGTGGAAATCTAGGTTCCCCACTCAAGTCTTTGCTGGCGGGGGCAGGAATGGGTCTCAGTGTTCTCTGTGATGCTTAGTTGTAGTGGTTATTGACTAAAAGATTTTGTCTTTCAAGACTTCCCCTTTCCTAGTCTTTTGGGTAGAAAGATCAGGCCTCATGATGCCTTTTTTTTTTTCCATCTGTGCCCATTGGTGTTTTTGGTTTACTGTGTTCTTCAGCTCTAAATTTGGAATGTATGAGGTTAAAAAACCAAAACAACAACAAAAAAACAAACACAAATTCACCACTACATCATTCCATGGGTTCCAAGATCCTTAGCCAGCCTACCTTCTTCTCTCTGTTTTTCAGAGCCCTCTTACACTTGTTTAATATAGAATATCCATGTTTTTTTAGTTGTACTTAGCGGGAAGAATGGGGAAAATGTTTACTCCACATTCCTGTAAACAGAAGTTCTTTAGTGTTAAGTTTCATCAGAAGCTTTTTCTCAATCTACAGATATGACCTTTCTTTTTTGACTTTTTGCTGTATTGATTTGACCAGTTGATATATTATTGCTCATTAACAGATCCTGTAAAGTACATAGTACTAGTTTTTTTTCAAAAAGTGTATTATGATAGATTATAGGAATATATGAAAATTAGATTAACTTTAAAATGTGTATTTAAAAGAAAAATTATCAGTTATATAAAAAGTGGCTTATATAAAACATGTTTCAGTTCTAAAAACATTGCCATATATCTTAAAGAGGATTGTTTATTATCATATTTTTGTATACAACAATGCCCATTTTTCTCCTCTTTTCCCCATCAGTTTAAAATTGAATTTAACATTGAATTGAGAAGGGTGCCCAGAATATTTTAATACTTGGTTCTTTATGCTCACATATGGTCCTCATTAAAATGGCAACATGATCCTTACAATTGCTCAGGGAAAAATTTGTTTTTCTTGATTCCTCTTTCTCGCTGCCTAGTTATCTCTTTAGCTCTCTATCCACGTATCTAGTTCTCACTTCCTTGAGGTCTTTTCTGCCCCCTACCACCACTGCTCCAAGCCCCCCATATAAAATAGAACTCCCTCATCTGCTTTCCAGTTCTTTCTTTATCTTTTTTTCCCCTTTCTGTACCATTTATCCCTATCTGATATGTTCCATGTTTATGTGTTTATACACACTGTAAGCTGTATCAGAGCTCACTACTTTGTCCTAGACCCCAGAACAACATCTAGCATGTTAGAGGGACTAAATAAATATTTGTTGGGTGAGTTCATTGATAAAAATAATGGAGACTCTGATGAACAAATGAATTTAGACAAGGTAGGCTAGTCTTCATGCTTTTCATTCTAACTTAGCATCTATATTCCGTATATCATTTCATCTTGATGTTCTGAAAACAAAACTTATGCTTTAACATAACAAATCAGATTTCCTAATAAGACAGATAAACTTATATTTGTAACAAGCCATCAAAATAAAAGTTTGTCTCCCCCTCGATGTGGTGTATACTATAGGCCATCTTTATGGTATGTATTGTGTACAGTATGCTAATGAAGGGCGTGGCAAAGGATGTGTGAGGAGTTTAATTGCAAGCCACCACTGCACTTGAGTACAACCTTTCTGCACAGAGCCATTCATCATGAGTGACAGGCAGGAGAAGGAGGAGAAGCAGCAGATTCTTCCACAGATCACTCTCCCCCCTGCTCACCTCACCCTGTCATTCAGTTTACAGTCCTCTTTGTTAGCTGCAATTATTCCCAGAGGATGTATTTATCACCATGGCAAAAACACGAATGACATCAGCAGCAGCACTTACAACTCTGTGGCTGATCCAATAAATAATATGCGGTCAGTGTGTGGAAGTGCTGAAGTGGCCCCTAATGTTATCAATGAACAAGCAAGGTTACCTGGGAGCTGGTTAGAGAAGCAGAACCTCAGGCTTCACTCTAAACTTGTATTTCAACAGGATCTCAGTGATTTGTATGGACACTGAAGTTTGAAAAACACTGGTCTATAGAAGGTATGATAAATATCTAAAACTACCATATCTTTAGCAGATTATTTAAGACCACTATATCACAAATAGAATTCAACTAAAGTAAGAAAACAAAGTTTTTCACTTCTCACCCAGCAGATGTAATAGAAAAAGAAATTGAATTACCACACTGAATTGACATATGTGGGTATATGGTTTCTGAAGCTCTTCTATGTAAACCATTTCATTTCCTGCAAGATGGATGTTATCATTCGTGTTTTCATTGGTACTCCAATGAAAACTGATGTTCATAAAAGTGAACTGGTGCTCCCAAGGTGGCACAGGCAGTAAATGGAACAAAAAATTGTCATAATCAAGTTTTGGACACTACCTCCAATCCCAATCCAGTTCTCTTTCACCTCATCATAAAATTTTAAAAGCCTTTCTCTCTCTCTCTTTCTTTCTTTCTCTTTCTCTTTCTTTTCCTTCCTTCCTTCCTTCCTCCCTCCTTCCTTCCTTCCTTCCTTCCTTCCTTCCTTCCTTCCTTCCTTCCTTCCTTTCTTCCTTCCTTTTTCTTTCTTTCTTTCCTCTCTTCCTCTCTCTCCCTTCCTTTCTCCCTCCCTCCCTCCTTCTCTCCATCCCTCTTTTCATAAAGGATAATATATAACTAGTAAAAGCACATTTTTCCTTCTCAAAACTGAATCCCACATTCGATTAATGTGATGCAGCCCTGAACAGATCAATTTTTGATAATTCTTTGCAAATCACCTATTTGAATCTGAAAAGGCCTCTCCCTCTGGTGAATATTCATCATTTGGTTAATGTTATATAGATATAGACTAAGTGCGTATCTGGGATCAGTTATAAATGAGTACTCAGCATTGTAGCAATCTGTAAAGAGATCGCTAGTTAAGTAGTACCACTTAGCTTTGACTTATTTCTTAAATATGGATTAGCATTTATGAATATTTTTGTTACTACAAAGAAAAAAATTAACAGTTTTGGGAGGAGTAAATTGTGAGGATTTGAGAAGAGTGAGGAACAGTCAATAGTTCCCTAAAAAGATTTTTTAAAGATAAACAAAAAACAAAGTATCTCTATTTGACTTAATATGTGTGTGACACAATAGGTTGTGACATGCACACACATAATTTGATCCTAATACCTACTTAAACATCTTCCCTTGCAGTATTTTAGGACAGATCCTATACACTTCAGCTGATATTCTTGCAGAATCTATGAAACTGACAATAACAACATTGAGTGGATTATACTTCTGTAAACAAAATTATCAGTGATTAAGACAGTAATACTAAGTACCCATCAATAAATGAGTGGATCAAAAGCCTGTGGTATGGCTACACAATGGAATACTATGCAGCAGCATAGATGGAGCTCCTACTTTCGCAACAGCATAGATGGAACTGGAGAGCATTATGCTAAGTGAAATAAGCCAGGTAGTCAAAGACAACTACCATGTGATCTCTCCTATAAGAGCAACCTAATGAACAAAACAAAACAGCGAGCAAAATAGAACCAGAGGCATGGAAACAAGGAACAGTCTGACAACACCAGAGGGGAGCAGGGAGGGGGATAAGGGGGGAAAGAAGGGGAAGGGTTTAGCCAAGGAACATGTATAAATGACCCAAGGACATGGACAGTGGGGTATGGACTGACTGTGGGAGTGAGGGGGTGGGCAAGGCAGGGGAAAGCAATGGGGAAAACTGAGACAACTGTAACAGAATAACAATAAAAAAAATAAAGAAGAGACAGTATATTTAGATGAGCTCTGGGATATCATGAAGAATGGCACTGTTAAACTCTTCCAGCTCTCTTCTGTAGATTCGTTGCTAAAAATAATGGAAGAGCTGAAGGTTTTTAAAGCTATTTACTCTTCCACAGTCTCATATTAAATGGCTGCTGGGGAATACACAAAATATTATGTGTAATCGATTTATAGAGTTTGTTTATTTTAAGTGTCAAAACCAGTTCTCTTTGGGAATCTGAAATCCACTTTGGAAAGAACACAATTTGGGTAGCCTCTGTACTCCCATCAGCATACCAGAGGGCTGCAAGTTACAAAACTATGGCTGAAGAAATAACAGTTGGCATTCTGTACATGCAGGAGTAGGTCTCAAGGGCCCAAGCAATATGTATGGTCTGCACATTGGGTAGGTCATGTGAGTTCTCTATTCCATCTGTTTTTCTATCAGTCATATTTCATCAGCAATCATTTAATTGAAAATTGGAGCACTATAGGAGGTTCATAGCCTACTGCTATTATTTAATATTTGTTTTTATGACCAGCTAGCAAGGGGTTGTGGAAACCAGCAATTTTTCTCTTGGGGAATAGATACACTCGGAACCATCGACCCCAAGCATACATAAAACAGGGTCTAAATCACATTTATCTCCCACTGGAGAACAAATAACACAGTGACTATGTCTCCAGAATTAAAAATTAATAGCCATAAAAGGGACTATAAAAGGGGCGAAAAGGACGTAGGCTTTGTAACAATATACAAGGAATACCTAGAGGACCATTTATTTGCATTTTGGAGCTGAAGCATTACAGAGGTGGTCAAGTCTGTTTAACAATTTTTTAAGTGGAAAAGAGCTTATTTGCAAACACTGACTTGACTCAGTTAAACTTTGTTTGGAACTGAAAGATTGTTAGCACTAAATTCTAGTTTAACTGACAATAAAATACAACCATATAATTGCAACATGTCTTCATTTTGTAATGCTTGACTACTATTTTATTGTAATAACATTGCTTTTTCTTCCAAGTCTTGTGGTTATTCGTAAAATCAAATATCAATTCTTTCTAAGGGGAAAAAACCCTTTGATCTAAAAAATGAAAGTAATACAATCACAATATTTTCTAATTCATTGCATAATATGTTAGCATAAAGTCACTTATTTATGGATGGAGGTATTTTACTATGCTACATTTTTAAAGAAAAAAAGATAAGAATTTTGACCATTATATTCAACAGGACAATTGGTACTTTGTCCTGGTAACAGTAAGATTAATGCTTTTTCACTGAATAAAGTTCCTTGTATAGCTGCACATGCCAAAGATTATACTCTAAATTTACATATACTGATATGTACATCACACACTTTCTCAGAATTGCTACACTTTGGGGCCTTGACAAATGTTTGTTGAATAACTAACCTTCATGTATTACTCTCCCAGCCAAATAAACGCAACAGCACTCTACTCACCCTCCTGGCAGATGACTAGTGTGAGGAGCCAGGGGTTAGATGTTTGCCAACATCTGAAATTTAAACTGCAGCATATCTTTTGGCTACTAGAAGAAACATGAAGTGAAGCTATTGAGGGGACAATCTAGAACCTGGTTGCAGTTCATCTTTATCTGCAAGAATGGGGAAGCCTCTTTTTACCTCACTCAGGACAGATATGATTGCTTCCACAGAGTGGCTGTCAAGTCTCTTACAAATTGCCTTTACTTTTGTAACTTTCACTCATATGTCAAAGTGGATTTATTTAGAGCAAAGAAACAAATAGACTGTTATGGCTGAATCTTTATTGCCCCAGATAGAAATGTTGGTCCTTAAAGAATTATGTAAAGGCTATCTTATGACAGTCAAGACTTTACTGAGGTCAAAAAAAGTTGGGTTTGAAACCTAACTATGTGGTTTATCAGTTGTAAATCCATCCTCCACATGCCTCAGCTTCCTCATCAGCAAAATGGTAGTAAGTAGAGTCCCTATATTAAATGTAGTTGTGGGATTAAATGAGCTAGTTCTTATAAAGAACAGAGAATAGTGCCTTTTATGTAAGACACTTAATAACGTTAAATATTACTAATATTTCTCCTGACTTTGTTTGTTTTTTCACTTTTAGTGCATTTTTTAATTTTAAAATAAATATGAGACTATGTTTAATTTTGCAAAGACAACAATATTTGAAAAAAATTTTAAAATTCCCTCCAATACTAACACTATAACACTATTTTTGTTTATATATATTTCCTTCCTTTTTTGTCATATGCATGTATTTTCTACATAGTTGAATACTCCTCTACCAGTATTTCCTGACATCAGAAAATATCATCTCTCACATAAACTCATTGCTCTCAGATCCCTTACTCAGAGTCCATTTCTGGGGAGGACTAAACTAAGCCCTTGTTTTGTACAGCGTGAGGGACACAAAGTGCTACTTTGGTCTGGGGAGGAAAAATTACTGTCCAGCTGAATAATTGCTTGAGTTGGCCCTCAAACATCTGCCAGGATTTCCAGAAGTGAAGATTAAGGAGATGAAAGAACCTCTTGCTTAAACAAGAAGGGGGAACAATCCAATGTGTGTTTAGGGAATTGGGAGAACACTGAGTGTTTTTTTTTAAGTTTAAAATCCAACTAAGTAGGTATTTGGGGGTAGTGCTCCTGATAGTCTGGTTCATGGACTAGTGTTATCCCTACAACTATTACCAGTCAGTGAAAGATAAGTGCAGAAAGTAAGAGTTTAGAAACTTTTATAGCAAAGTGACATAACTGTGACATTTTTATTGTATTCAACAGAAAACTCAATTCACAGATTACAATTGGTGGGGGGAGCCTGGCTCTTCACTACAGATAGTTTGAGAAGCACAGTTCTACAGATAAAAAGAAAAGTTATCATCTGAGAACTAAGCTACAAAATGTTTTATATAATGAGCACTCAAATATCGTCAAGAGCAAAGATGTGTCATTAGAGACCAAGGCTAAGATCATCCACACACTCACATTCCTGGTCACCAATGTACGGATGCATAAATTGGACACTGAAGAATGCTAATAGAAAAAAATTGATTCATTTGAAATACGGTGTTGGAGGAGAGTCTACAGATAATCTGAACCTCCAAAGAGACAAACAAGTGGGTCCTAGGGCAAATTAAGCTTGAAACATCACTGAAGGCAAAGCAGTCCTATTTTGAGTACATCATGAGAAGGCTGGGTTCTTGGTAAAAGATAACAATACTGGGAAAGATAGAGGGCAAATGGAAGATTGGATATGAGATGGACTGACTACATAAAGAAGCCATAGGCAGTAGCCTACAGGATCTGAGCAGGGCTGTTGAGGACAGGATACTGTGAACATCACTAGTTCACAGTGTTGCCAAGAGTCAGAGCCCATTCAAGGGCAGGTAACACACACTCAGAATGAGGAACCTTCTGAGAGAAAGACCTTACCGAAGGTAAGAATGTGTCCATCCTGAGAGGGCTGACAGCTATTTCAGCTGAAGAAAAGGAGCCCACCTAAATTTGATTCTAGAGAAAAATCTCAGCACTTGGGGTTTTCTAAGTCATGTTGGCAGGGATCAATTTATGTAAGAATGTACATCTGATGCTCCCAGCTCTGAGTGCGCATCTCCCAAACAACCTGGGGGCTCTAATTGGCCTCCCAGGTAGAGCAGCCACATTAAGCCCACACTGGACATGCAACAGGAGTTACCTCATCTATATCACAGTTCTATTTTCTATGATTTGGTTTTACACATCAAGTTTTAGAGATCAAATAAAGTGAATTCCTCTCAACAAAACACTGAAGTTTCTGAGTCTGAGTCTTTGTAAATCGCCAAAGGAAAGAATGTCAACTATAAGTTCTCACGGCATATGACTGGCCCATCTTCTCCTGTGGGTCATCTTCTGTGCTGAGCCTGTCCATCTGAAATTTCTATCAGAAGATAGGATCTTAGAGGGGTCTTGGACCCTAAGTCATCTTCTTTAATAAATACATTTAGAATCTGTTGAAAACCAGGAAATAAAACATGTGTTATAATGATTGTCTCATGGCTAGTCCTACAGACTATAACTCAGGTTTCTGAACCACTTGCTCTGAGGAGTCAATTGGATTCTGTGATAGCAACTCTCCTAGCATGTATTAAAGGTCAAAATTCCTTAATAATAACCAGTAACTATTAAGTGCTTATTATGTGCAGAGTACTGTACTAAACATCTTACATAGTGTTATTTAATGCTCCCAACTACCCTTTGAAATGGGAACTATTTATTGTTTCCATTATACAAAGGAGGGGCACTGAAGAAGTGAGAGATTAACTAACCTTCTCAAGGTCACAAAGTTAGAAAGTGCCAAGGGCAAGGTTCAAACCTAGACTCCCTGATATAGTCCAGCTCTTAACCACTGTTCGGTTCTGCTCTGCTGTTTTTGTTTTTCCAGTACTAGTCTGTTCTACTGAACCAAA
Source organism: Mormoops blainvillei (assembly GCA_004026545.1). Classification (NCBI taxonomy): domain Eukaryota; kingdom Metazoa; phylum Chordata; class Mammalia; order Chiroptera; family Mormoopidae; genus Mormoops; species Mormoops blainvillei. The sequence continues at coordinate 196,543 of PVJD01000525.1, read as the reverse complement.
AAAATTGAAGATCATGAAAGCTTTTGTCTTGCAGAACCAAATCCAGATGGCATTGGGAATATAAACTCTGCCTTTTGTTGCAGAGTAAGTGGGCTCTGTCTACTGGAGTTGAAAGAATTCACTGCATGATTTTTATTCATATTCAGGGAGGTTGAGTATTAGTTGACTAAAAATCTCCAAGTCTAGGGGATTCATCTCTGCAGCTGTATCCACACTAGAGGGATTATATTAATTTCATACTCCCACTTAACTTCCCTTCACCCAATTTCCTTTAAAATTTTTCTTTGAATTGTTAAAGAAATACATTCTTATGATAAAACACATTTTAAAACAATATAAAAGGGTATAAAGTGAGAAGAGGAATATCCCTTGCCCTCGTGCTCCCTCCAGTCCTATCCCACTTTGTAGAGTTAATCACTGTTACCAGTTGCTTCTAGGTACCTCTATAAATGTTGCTAGGTATTTACAACTATTATTTTTAAATAAATATTATCACACAATACATGGCATCTTCCCTTTTTTAAAAAAGATATCTTGTATGTCATTTTACAAATATCTGTAGCTACATCAAATGCTGCATTGCTTCATGAGCACCAAGTTGGGGCACTGGCAAAGCAAAGGCAGGAAGAAAGAAAGAAAAGAGAAAGGAGGAGGAGGAGGAGAAAGTAGAGGAGGAGCAAGGAGAGGAGGGGAGGAAGAGACCTGTTTCAACAAATTTATACAAAGTGTGTGCAAAATATTTTCAGAATCTCAAAAATCTACAAAGGAGCTATTGTCAGCTGTCAGGAAGTTTTGAGTTTTGTGGTTTAAATTTATTTAAAATTGGAATTGCATATTGAGGGAGCATCATATTTTCAGTGATGAGGGCTTTAATATCCTTAAACCATTTCTGAAAATAACTCATTCTTTTAATGTCCATATCCATTTCACATAAGTACTATATTTATTTAACCAGTCCTATGGAGGGTAATTCACATTATTTCCAATTTATAATTACAAACAATGCTTCAATGAACATCTATTTCTGCATCTGTTTACTCTTGTTACCTACATGCATATGTCTGTACACATGGCTATAAATTCCTAATAAGTCCAAGCCCCAGATTTTAATTCTGAGATTTCCTTGCCAATTCAAAAATTTTCTGGGAGAAAGAAAAGAAAACAAAATTTTGTATTAAAAAAAGTCACACTACTATAATATATATTATTAATGAAGGTTCTGGAGAGAAGGGACAGTCTCTTGCTGTTCTAAAATTTAACTCCAAGAATTTTGTTGGGAGAACACAATGGACCTCTTCAGTTGGTAGAAGAAAAATGGAGAGTCTTTCACACAGGTGCAGTTGGTGGAATTTAGGGTATTCCAGGGGAATTTACCTCACCATTTTCATCGGTAGATACTATTATTACTAGCTTGCCATTTGCATGCTTTTCTTTTATTGTGAGCCCACCATAGTTCATAGATATTAGGAAATTAGGAAGGGCAAGACTCTTCATCAACTTTTTTAATCACAGTGTCCTGATGACATTGTATTTTTCACTAGAATGTGGTAGGGGCCATTAATTTGGAGCCTCAGAAGTGGGAATCCCCTTATCTTATTGAGATTCTTTTAAAAGTTCACTGAACAAGGCCCATTCTAAGACTGCTATTCATGCTGCCTTATGATGAATTCTACTTTAGAACAAACACTAATGGTAATGCAAGATCCTATGATGTTTTACAAGCCAGCATTAATCTTTTCCTTGAAGAACATACCACCATATTAAGCAGTTTTTACATTCACAGCAGAGGGCAGAATTTTTAATTAATCAGCTAAAGGTGTGTGAGTATGAGCGCACATGTGCAAATATACTCATCTTCGAACATTTTCCCTGAGTGTTCCTTGTAGATGACACTAGCTGGGTGTGTGGAACAAAAAAAAAAAGGTAAACTCTTAGCATTTCCTATAGCCATTTGGGGCAACATGGATGGACCTTGAAAATATCATGCTACGCAAAGTAAATCAGACAGGAAAAGACAAGAACCACATGATTCACTCACATGTGGGGTATAAAACAGGAAGCAAGAAATGAACAAACAAATCAAACAAAAAACTCATAGACACAGACAACAGTACAGTGGTTAACAGAGGGAAAGGGGAGGAGACGAAGGTAAAAGGCATCAAATATATGGTGATGGAAGGAAACTTGACTTTGGGTAGTGAACACAATGCAATATACAGATGATGTATTATAGAATTGTACACTTGAACCTTATATAATCTTATTAACCAATGTCATCCCAATAAATTTAACAATTTTTTTTAAAAACCTCTTAGAATTTTCATAGGTCATCATTTTTTTTCTAGCCTTCAAAAGATTTTATTTTCACAAATTCAATCCATTTTATATTCATTCCTATTTCAAAATTGGATAGCCATGTTGGAATCCCATGTTTCCTGGAGAATTTGCTGTTTTTACAGAGCAAAGGAGCCTTAGATCCCTGAATGCTTTGTAAAGAGTGAATCCCCAAGATTATTTAGTCTGTAGCACATGGAGCTTACCTGATTAGTTGCCATTAAAGCTAATGTAAGACAAATACTCATCCTGTGAGGAGAGTGCCTGTAACTTTAATAATGCCCAAGGGAATATGTATGACCTCACACCTCCAACCCAGAGATTGTTTAACCATACCCCACAACTTGTGAATTTCAATTATTTGTTCAGAGGGGCCATTCATAATTGCCTGGTGTAAGCCTGCCTTTAGGATGCAGAGCAGAAGACAATGAAAATGCTACCCAGGCGAATTAGGGCAGCCGCACTTAAACATATAAATTAACTAGGCCTCTTTTCACATCTCCTCCTTTCTATTCTGAGAGGTTTCAGTCTGATTGACATCAAAGACAGGATTATGGGAGAAGATAAAAACTTGATCTAGTGTCCATGTTTGAAGTCAGGAAAGTCCTCTCTCCGTGGCAAAATAACCCTCTTCATAACACACACACAAAACCCGGTCCAGGTGCAAAGAAGCTGGGGGTGGGATGAGGGGCGGTTGCAGTAAGGCCCCGGCTTCTTGAGGTTGTAGGAATAACTGGGTGTTAAAGCTCTGCATTGCCAAATGTGCTAATGGTTGTTTGAAGGCTGGGCTGGCTTTGTTCTGCAAATTAATATGTTAAGTCTTTCTTTTAAGCCTAGGTGATGTTGGGATGGCTCTTTAATAAGACTTTAAATAGATTTCCTTTACTGTCAGCAAAATCAGAATAGAAATTTTTGCTTTGGTGCGAGGAAAGTGATCTTTAATTTCAACACTATTAACAAATATTTCCTTTAATGTCATTTGTCAATCAAAATTTTTGCCCCATAACAAACATTGGTATTTGTGTCCACTGCACCAATGGGATATGAAGCATCATATATATTTACATTAAAGTGGTAGGGTTAAAAATGTTTCCATAGATAATTCTTTGGAGGTGAAAATTTGCAGGAGGAAAGTATACTATAATTTGAAGACACTATCTTTGGAATTCATAGAAATTGATTGTGATGAGTACAAACCTTGGCCCTTTTAAATATATGCAGCTGCACTGCCTGGCATTGCAGCCTGGAAGATTTATTTTCAAAACTCTGCAACCTACAGCCCCATGACTTTTAAAGTCTTTAGTCCTTTAAGCACTAAATCAGCATTCAAGTGGCTGGTTAATCTCCCAAGGGCCAAAATGAAGTGCTCCAGCCTACTTCATAACCCAGGCTGGCTGTTAGAAAAGTCTTTCTTAGTGCCAAACCTAGGGAGCCTGGACTATAAGTACAACCTTTGGACAAAACTGCTGTGTTGGTTTCCCTCCTCACTTTCTCCTTTTTTTATATTTGTAGATTTATGTACACTTGAACCCCCCAAAAAAGAAAAAAATCCTTTTTTATGGGGAGAGAGGTGGCAGATGTTAGAATTTGGTCTGACAAACTTACTTCTTTAGGTTCAGCAACGCGAAACAGCCCTTAGTCCCTCTCCGTATCCCCAGCCTCCTTGGTTGGGGATCTCACAGAGTGTTATTGCGCTCTGTGCACTATGGTCAGCACACCTCTGAAGGAAAGAAGCAACACATGGATGGCAGTCTGTCACAATGAGTGATGTGTCTCAATCTGAACAATGGCTCTGCTTAACAGTTGTGGGTCTTTAATCTATTTCTCCAAGCTAACAGAAAAATTAAACCTAACCTATCCAAAGGTTGAGTCTTTGTTTTGTGTAATTGGTGGGGATCACACCATTTTCTAAGAAGGAACCCTAAGGAACCAAATGGCTTACAAGTCTAAGCAACCCCAGGGAACCTTCTTTGGCCTCAGTTTTATCTCTTTTTACACTCTCTCAATTTCATTTATGTATTTACCTTAAAAGTTATTTGATTGAATGTAATGAAGGTCAATCATTTATTTATTCTGTTAAAGAAAGTGTGTCAGCCTCCTGATTCTTCCTTTCAAAGGCGTTTAAGAAAGTTAGCACATCCAAAGCTTGAAAATTCAAGAAAACAAGTGACAAAAAAGGTCTACAATGGGTTTTAATATTGTAAGTCACATACCAGAAACTGGTCAAATGCACTTGTCTTTAAGAAACAGGCAAGAAACTTGCTCTTTTGCTCAGTGTCAATAAGCAGAGATTTCCAGCTTACATCTTCAAAATCCTTTCTGTTCCAACGTACAACCAGACCTGAATAATTCCTATTCCTTTTTCTCAAAACTCTTCATGGTTGGTATAACATATGAATCACTCAAGGTAGAGTGAGTCACTCTGCCTTGAGTGTTGACTATCTCATGGACTCGGGTAAATCCTCAGCCTTCGTAAACAATTCTGGTAGGAACCCACTGCTGTAATGCTGTCTACACGCCCCATTACCAAAGAGCAACCGTGGGTTAGGCATTCTTTCCCAGATTACTCAGACACCAGCAGGCACACTCTTGCAGTATTTTTTTCCATACCTTGTACTTGGTCATTGTTAATCAGTGAGAACATGAGAAGATGCAACATGAGTTTTCTATATTTCCTACAGAACTGGAATAGCTATGAGATATAAAAACTTGTACCAGAATGATTTAGAGGAGAGGTTTTGGTCTTCCTCATCATTATAGAGTTAGATGTCCTATTAGGACATATTCTTTCAGATCAGTTTCAGATATTGCAACTGTGCAATTTCTACAAGGTTAAAGTCAAAGTTTCTCATTTCCCGATGGGGTTCTGGAGACCTTGGTGGGTCATTTCCAGGAAACTAGGGGAGGGAACAACTCATTCTCAAGGACTTTGAAGGTCTTTGTATCATACTAACTCTGGGTGGCTCTCCTGAATCTTATATGGTGGTGATGGACATTTCTTGAAATGTTCTTCAATCAGTGTAGTTTAAGTCTCAGTTGACAGTGACTATTTGAATGTTTAACATCATCTCTATACCATGGATTGCAGGTTATGAAGATTTTGTACTCTTATTTTTCCAAGTTCTCAACCAATCAAAAGCTGAAAGGCCACTTTAAGCACACTCCATGCCAGACATCAGAAAAGGAGTAACATTGGTAGTCAAAAAAACTGGATCTTAAGTAAAGAAATAGCAGTCAGCATTAATAAGATTTGCGTAGCTAGCTCCAACTCAACTGATTCTGTATGTTTTCAGTCTACTTTGTCAATCACTGAGGGATGGGTGTTGAAATACCCAGCTATGCAGAATCATCTATTTCTACTTTGTTTTATCATTTTTGCTTTATGTATTTTGAAGTTCTATGCATTAATTCTCAATAGCAAACATTTGCTGTTTTCTTAAGGTTATATTATCAATGTTATTAGAAAAAGGAGACCCAACTGTATGTAATGTAAATTAGAATGTGATGACATTTATTATCAAAATTTAAAATCTAGTCTCTTTATCAGACTGATCATTATAGTGTATTGTGCATGCGTGTGTTTGTTTTAGGGTGCACCAGGAACAATCTTCTCCATTTAAGTAACGGTGCAAATGAAACTTGCCAAAAATTCTACTGTAGAAAGTTCATGTGATTCCCACTGTTTCCATCCATAAGAGGGGACACCTTTTGTATAATATCTCAACATATGAAACTATAAATTCACTTACTTTATTATTATACTCTTTTTGAAAAGGAAGAAAATTGGATCTACACTATACACTGTACATTATCTTTATGTGTAAGAAAGGAGGAGGGAAAATAAGAATGCATTTATGTGTTCCCTTTAGCTTGTAAAATAAAACTCCAGAAACATAAATTCGAAACAAATAAAAAACAGTTACCTATGGGAATAGAGGGAACAGATGGAAGTGAGATTTCTCTAAGTATATTTTTTCATATTCTGTTTTCTCCCTTTATTGAAGCATTGTTGACATTTATATATACAACTCAGCAAGTTCTGGGATAAGTACACACCTGTAAAACCATCATTGCCATCAAGGCCATAGACATATCACCTCCCAAAATTTCTGATGACGATGATGTTGATGATGATGATGATGATGATGAAGACGTTGATGATGATGTGTGGTAAGAACACCTAACAAGGTTTAGCCTCTTCCCAAATTTTAAATATACAAGGCAATATTGTTAGCTATAGGCACTAAGCTATATAGCAGATCTCCAGTACTTATTTGTTTTGCATAACTGAAACTTTGTATCCTTTGACCATCACCTCCCTATTTTCCCCCTCCTCCCAATCTCTAGTAACCATCATTCTACCCTTGGTTTCTATGAGTTGGACTATTGTGACTCCACATAAAAATGAGATTATTCAGTATTTATCTTTCCATATCTGGTTTATTTCAGGACTTTTTTTTTCTCTTTTAAGGCAGAATAATATTCCATTGTGTGTATATATACCACATTTACTTTACCCATTCATACGTCAGTGGGGTTGTTTACATGTCTTGGCTATTGTGAATAAAGCTGAATGAACATGGGAGTACAGATATCTCTTCAAAATTCTGATTTCGTTTCCTTTGGATAAATGCCCAGGAATGAAAATGCTGGATCACATGGTAGCTCTACTTTTAACTTTTTTGAGGATACTCCATACTATTGTCCCTAAGGCTGAGTTTACACTCTCACCAACAGTGTACAAGGGTACCCTTTTCCCCACATTCTCACCAACACTTGTTTATCTTTTGTTTTTATGATAACAGCCACCCTAATAGGTGTAAGATGATATCTCATCATGGTTTTAATTTGCATTTCCCCAATGATTAATGACGTTGAGCATCTTTTCATATATCTGTTGCCTATTTCTATGTTTTCTTTGGATAAATATCTACTTAGACCCTTGGCCCATTTTTAACTTTTATTTTATTTCATTTTATTTTATTTGTTATTGAGTTGTATGAGTCCTTAATATATTTTGGATATTAAGCCCTTATCAGGTATATGGTTTACAAATATTTTCTCCCATTCAATAGATTGTCTTTTCAGCTTGCTAATTGTTGCTGTGGAGAAGCTTTTTAGTTTGATAGTTTCACTTGTTTATTTTTGTTTTTGATGCCTGTGCTTTTGTTGTCCTATCAAAAAAAAGAAAATCATTGCCAAGACCACCTCAAGGAGCTTTTTACTTGCTTTGTTCTAGGAGATTTATGGTTTCAGTTATTATATTTAAGTGTTTAATCCGTTTTTTATTGATTTTTGTATGGTGCAAGATGGCATCCATTTCATTCTTCTGTTTGTGGTTATCCAGTTTTTCCCAGTCATTTATTGAAAAGACTACCTTTTCCTACTTTGTATTCTTGGTACTTTTGTAAAAAATTAATTGACTCTATATGTGTAGACTTATCGCTGGGCTATCTATTCTGTTCCATTGGTGTATATGCTTGTTTTTTTGTTTTTTTAACCAAACCATATTGCTTTGATTACTATCGCTTTATAATATAATTTTATATCAGAAAAGTTTTATTCTTGCTCAAAATTGTTTTGGCTATTTGACATCTTTTTTGTTTTCACACAAATTTCAGGATTTTTTTTTCTGTTTCTCTGAAAAAATACCATTGAAATTTTGATAGAAATTGCACTGAATCTGTAGATTTCTTTGGGTAGTATGGACATTTTAATGACATTAATTTTTCCAATTCATGAACACAGGATATTGTTCCATTTATTTGTGTCTTTTTAAATCCTATATAAATGCTTTATTGTTTTCAGGGTATAGTTCTTTTATATTCTCGGTTAAATTTATTCATAAGTATTTTACTCTTTTTAATGCTATTGTAAATGGGATTATTTTCTTACTTTCTTTTTCAAATAATTCCTTGTTAGTATATAGAAATGGAACTGACTTTTCTACATTGATTTTTATCTTGTACCTTTAATCTTTTTATTAGTTCTAACAGTTCTTTTTGTGATATCTTTAGGGGTTTCTCTATATAATATCACGTCCTCTGCAAAAAGATAATTTTACTTTTTCCTTTCTCTTTGGATGCCTTTTATTTCTGTTCCTTACCTGATTGTTCCGGCTAGAACTTCCACTACTGTGTTAAATAGAACCGACATCTTTGTCTTGTTGCTAACCTTAAGGGAAAAGCTTTCAACCTTTCCCCATTAAATATGATGTTAGTTGTGGGTTTGTCATATGTGGCCTTTATTATGTTGAGGTACATTCCTTCTATAATTAATCTGTGGAGAGTTTTTATAATGAACAGATGTTGAATTTTGGAAAATGTTTTTTTTATTGATTGTGATGATCATATGATTTTTATCCTTCATTCTGTTAATGTGCTATATAACATTTACTGATTTGTACATATAGAATATGCATCCCAGGGAAAATCCCACTAATCATGGTGTATGATCTTATCAATGTACTGTTGAATTTGCTTTCTAGAATATGTTGAGGATTTTTGCATCTATGTTCACCAGGGATGTTGTCCCATAATTTTCTGTTCTTATAATGTCCTTGTCTAGCCTCATGAAATGAGTTTGGCAGCATTCCCTCCTCTTTAATTTTTTGGAAGGATTTGAGATTGATTGGCATTAATTCCTTAAATGTTTGGTAGAATTCACCAGTGAAGCCATTCTGTCCAGGACTCTTTCCATATACTTTTATTTTTAATTAAAATTTTTAAAAATTTTGTTAAAATACACATAGCATAAAATTTACCATCTTAATCACTTTTAAGTGTACAGTGCAGTAGTGTTAGTTTTGTTCATACTGTTACACATTTAATCTCTAAAATTCTTTTCATCTTAAAACTGAAATTATATTCATTAAACAACTTCTTATTCTTACTTTCCTCCAACCATCATTCTAGTTCTCTGTTTATGAATTTTCTACTTTAGGTAACTCATATTAGTGAAATCATACAGTGTTTGCCTTTTTGTGAATGGCTTATTTCACTTACCATAATGTCTTTGAGTTTCATCCATGTTGTATTATGCACGTAGGTCAGAATTTCTTCCCTACGTAGGGCTGAATAACATTCTATTGTATGTAGTATGCACCACATTCTGTGTCTCCATTCATCCATCAGTGGGCACTTGGGTTGCTTCCACTTCAGCTATCTTGAATAATGCTGCTATGAACATGGGTATACAAATCTCTGTTTGAGTCCTGGCATTTACTCCTTTTGGGTATATACCTTTTCATATACTTTAAACTCTATGAACATTATATTAAAAAGTAAAATCAATTAAAAAACCCTAAAATTAAAATTAAACCCCAAATTGAAAACACATGAACTATTAAATTGGTGTCATAATCACACAGAGAAAAAAATTATTTTCAGCTCATTACAAAAGAATAAGAGCCCATCAATAATGATGAAATGGTAAACAGGACCATTAATGGAATATAAATTCATCAAGTGAAAAGACGTAGTAGAATAGTATATTTTAATGGTGCCAAAGTACAATCTCAGATTTCTTGCTAGTTTCAAAAAGAAAAAATAGTTTTATAAAGGTACAATCTCATTGTCACCACCGTAATGAATGGTCAAACTTACATCAGAAGGAATGATTTACCTGACATCATGTCCTCCAAGCATGAATGCATCACCTATAAAGTATTGCCAAAAATATTTAACCAAAATTCATTCGAGCCCTTAAGCTTCCAGTTTATAGGAAATATAAGCACTAGAGAAACAGGTTAAATGACTCTATGAGTAAACAATAAAAAACATACAGAATGTGGAGCATTACACAAGAACTTCTAGGTATCTTCAAAATGTTGGTGTTATTAAAAAAAGAAAGAAAGAAAAAGGAGGGATGGGGGAAGATTCTTCTCCAATGAAAGATACTAAAGTGATACAATGTCCAAATGCAAAGTACACATCCTCTTAATACTGGTTTTAAAAATCAGCCATGAAGTACAATTTTTGAACAAATGGGGACATCTAAATTTGGACTGGGTATTATATGATGTTAGGAAAATATTAATTCCCTCAGATGTGTTAATAGTATATGACTATGTAAAAGAATGTTCTTATTCTTAGAAGATGTACACTGCAATATTCAGTAGTCAAGGGTCATGATAAATAGATATATTTGAATATGCCATAATATTAAACACTTAAGTAGTAGCTATACAGGTGTTAAATCTAGATGGTAGGTATATGGCTATCCATTCTATTATTATCTTTTAAATTCTCACCTAATAACATTTTTTTCATTGCTTTTAGAGAGAGAGGGAGGAAAGGGGGTAGAGAGAGAGAAAGAGAGAGAGAGAAACATCGATGTGAGAGAGCAACATCGATTGGTTACCTTCTCCTATGTACCCCCACCAGAGATTGAACCTGCAACCTGGGTATACTACCCTTCTGTCTACAGAACTACTCTCCAACCGAGTCACACCAATCAGGAATTTTATATTATTTTTAAAATACTTCCATCTTCTTTGTATGTTTATATTTTCTCATAATATACAGCTGTAAAAGTGAAAGATCAAGTTTTGAGAATCAGCACAAAAGGCATATATCATACATATGGCTTGCAGAGGGTCCACACTGAAATTCCATGTTAAGGATCTGTCTCAGCTGAGCCATGGAGAGGAGACTTGAGATCTAGAAAGTTAGCATTTGTCTAGTGATGGATCTTCTTCCCCACAAGAGAGACAGGATTCAGTGACTAAGTTTTAATTCTAGGCCCCCAAGCAAAACTTTCAGAAAAGGACCTTTAGCCCTTGCTAATTGCAAATTAATCAGCTCTCTAGTGGTGAGAAAGGCCCCTTCTTTCTGCAACCCCCCATCCCACACTTCAGTGTTTATGCCTAGGGCAAGAATAAGACATTTTATAGAACACAGAGAAGCTCTTAGAAAAGATGATATGGTTGCTTAATTGGTAGTGATGAATAGAGCATTGGCATAATTATGACCTATAAAATTTTCAAGAATGGTTAAGACTTTTTCCTTTATGGAGTGGAGTGGTCAGTGCAATAGATCAATTAAAAGGGAGAGTTGTGGAGTTAGACTGTCCAGGTTCAACACTAGACTTCGCCTCTTAGTCACTGTGTGAAATGGGAACTAGAGGAACCATACATTAAATGAAGGTAATGATAGCACCCATCTCAGTCATGCAAGAATGCAGAATGATAAATAATACATGCTACATTATTAGCCCAGAACTTAGCAAAGAATAAGCACAAAAATGTTAATAATTACTATTATAATTATTATTCACTGAAGGGAAGTGGATAGTTATGAACAAGTTGAAAGGTAGGTTCCTATTGGGTCTTTAGAACATCCATAGGCAGGATGTAAATTTTGGCTTCTTAGTAATTTAGATTAAGTTTATTGTGAATTTGCCCATTTACATGAGGGTCCTGAGAATTCTTTCAGCACAGACCTGGCACTACATGTCCATCTCCAGCATCCTAAGGAAAGCTGGGGTTGAGGACATCATTGAGAGAAGACCCATGACATCCTATGTCACCACACAGCAGTGATGCTCTGTATCACTAGCTTGGTGTCTACAAAGCAAGCAGTTAACCCCTCTCAGTGGGAGCTGCTGTTTTAGCACTCTTTTTTTCCAGCTGGTGTTAAAAAGTAAAACCTCTGTTAAATTATCTGTTAGTTGTTAGAAAACAATAGCTTTCATTAAAAGCATTTTCTCATTTCTTGCCTGAGATCCTATTTCAAATATTTTGGGATTCCTGGCAGTTGAGATGGCATTTGGTGCTATATAATTTCACTGATTATGCACCAAGCACTTAAAGACACCAGTTTACCTTCTAATTTTAAATCTATATTTATATCTATATCTATCTATATGTATGTATTTAACATTATAAGTTGTCATTGCCACTCATATATTTCTATGACTACTGAAGTTTCTTTGGTGGGAATCAATTATTGAAAAATTTTATTTTAAGAGTATCTTGAAATATGAGACCCTCTGCTTGGCCATTAGCTTTCAAACTTCTGAAGATGTCTTCGGCCACTGATGCAATCTACAGAAATCATAGATGATGAAATAAAACTTCTTCCTGTCAACATTATAAGAATTTAACACTTTTATACAAAAACAACGTCCTAAGTTTAGTACTACCAGGAATGGTAATTCTGTGATCTTCATACTGGATAGAGATGCATACTGTGTAAGACAGCCTGTTTATAACTGCCTCCCTTGAGAAAGAAGGGTCATACATGATAGAAAAGACAAGAAAGCTGCTTTTTAAAAAAAATTACAAAGAATGCTAACATAAATACAATATAATTGCCATAAAATAAGTTGCTAAGTTTGTATGAAATGTGCTTTATTTTCAATAGTTACAGGTTTAGAATCAGGGTTATTATCTCAGGTGTCTTGTATTAAAGGAGTGCTTTTTGTATAATTGGTAGTATCAAATGGTATCATTTAAAGGCTAGTTGCATCTTATACTTAACATACGACTCTCTTTTGTCTGCCTTTAACACCACAATGAGGAATCTGTCAGTAATTCTTCTATATCAAGGGGAGAAATCAAAATTATAAATGAGTCTATTATATAATAGTTCTGGCCACAAATCTAATAACATCCATTTTAAAATAAATACAAATGATCCCCAAGACTACATTTTTAAACTTAATTTTGAAGCATTCATAAAAAACTTTGACCATATTAGATATGAAAGTCTTATATTCTAAACCAGAATACGTTAGGTCAAATTTTCCTTATCTAAGCAACTGAGGAGTAAAAGCCTCAAAATGAACAAAAGCTTTTGTTATTATTTCTACTATAAAAGACAAATAAGCAGTGCAATAACATACTTGTACATAAATTTTGCTTTCTATGTCTTTACTATACCATAAATGCAGTACTTTAAAAAAATTCTGCCAAGTAAGCCTGGAATCTGCTTCTCAATACTTTTGGGTGATTATAGTTCTTTCACATAAATGCATCCTTTGTTCTAAACTACTGCTGAGCCCTGTGAATTGTAGCTAGAAGTGTAATTCTCTGCAACAATTGAGTTGCTGGTGATTTAAAAGCAGCAATAAAGGAACTCAGTTGAATCTTCTTCTCATTGGTATCAATAGAATATTTCAATGTCTGCCATTTTGATGAATACGAGTATTTGAACCAATAATGGAAAGCTGATTCTATGTACAAAAAGGAGTATCATGTAATGCCAACCTCTTCAGAGTTGTCAACTCCATAATATTTCTATAGGCTGTTGTGGGGTCTTGATTCAAAATCCAGGCTAGAATGTTGGCAAAATTAGACTTGAAGTGGTATCTGTCCTGTTACCCTCCCAAAAACCATTTTGGAACTCTGCAAAATATTCAAAGCCCTTCATATATCTCTGTTGGAAAGAGTTACAAGTGCTTTCAATCCATCTTCACTTATGTCAGCTTTCTCTCCTTGTATGGTTTGTCCTACACAGGCAACAATGAGTCCCAAGGTCAAAGGACTAACTTCAATCCTAATGCACCAGGATTGCAATGGAGGGATGATCTTTGACAGATATTCACAGATAAGGTAATATGGCATTCTTCATAAATGTCTCAATCACTCAGGTATCCTGAGCATTGTGAGTCATGGTATTAAGTTCTAATTTTAAGCCTTTCCTAAATATTGTCCTGTGTTGGCAAAGCCCAGGGTTGGTCCCTGAATGGTATCTATTCCTCTATTTAGCAAGGTGCTATTTAAAAAAAAATCTTTGTATAGTTGCTCAGCACAGGCTAAGACAGCCTGGATTGTCACTGAAAATCAGGTGGGGCAATCGCTCTTAATTGACAAATTTTTTAATGGTCCTCTGGATGAGAAATGTGGTTTGCATATTTCAACCTAGACCATGGGGTGACCATCTCCATGTCTCCAAGGACAATTGCTATGTCCCCAGCTTGTCTACTAATGGAAATCTGACTATGAAAAGTTCACATTAGTGTTATTTATATGTTTAGAAATTTGTGTTCTTTTTATAATACAAGTAGTTTATAGTCATTGTAAAAAAAAATTATTCTATTGATAGGCAAGCAGAAGACAGCTCTCCTGAAAGCTTCCTGCCCAGAGACAGTCATTGTACATATTTTGGTAGATATCCTTCCAAAATTTTCCAAATAAAAGTTGGCTAATATTCTCATACTGTTCTGTCATCTTCTTTTTCTACCAGGATAGCATGAACATCTGTAAAGAAATGAATATGTGTTATAATTTTCATGGCTAAAAATAATCCCTTGAGTAACAGTTAATTCCTAATAGCTAAAACTTATTGGTATTAATAGTCAAGCATCTGATTAACCTTTGAGGAAGTCCCCCTTGAAGGAGGTGATTACTGTGCCTTCAGAGAAGTCCTGCCCCTACTCTACTGTAGTCACCTTCCAAATATTTATCATGACTTCTGCCTATCCATCCGGACACAATAAAAGGCTGCTTCTGAGGTTGGTTTCAGAAACTTTTGTCAACAGACGATAAGTTAAGGTAGCTACAAAAATTAAACTATACTGGGTTTAGTTATTTATTTTATCTTTCTGTCTTGAGCTGTGCCCTGCTCCATTGTCCAGTCTAACTCACGAAGTGTATTACATGAGCACAATACCAGGCATAGCCCAAATAACACAACACTAAAAATAAAAATATCCTGAAGTTTGTATATTATTAGGAGAGAGTCTGTTTCTTGCCTTTACCAGATGCCAGAGACCACCTGTATTCCTTGGCTCATGACTCCTTTCCTCTACTTTTAAAGCATCAGTGTTATACTCTCTGACCACATTCTTCTGTGTTCATTCACATCTTTCTCTGGTCATAACTGGGAATGGCTCTCCACTTTTAAAGACCGAGCTGATTAGATAATCCAAAATAATCCGTCTCAAAGTCCTTGGCTTAATCACATCTGCAAAGTCTCTTTCACCACGTGACATAGTCATAGGTGCCAGGAATAAGGACAGAACTCTCTGGAGGATCAGTATTCTGCTCACTACAATGGCTATGGTGGGCACATACGAGGGGCCAATGAAATGTTTACTGTTTAATGTTCAGAGGAAAATCGTTTGGTATACTTTATTAGTATTTTTATTATTATTACTATATAATAACTACCTTATAAAAATAAATACACAGTAAGACCAGAAGTAATTATAACTAATACTAAGATAATTTTCCTTAGGTTAAAAGAGAATTTTAAACACATATTGCATTTACCATCACAACACTAATCAAAAGAAAGCTAGTGTAGCTATATTAATTTTAAACAAAGCAGACTTTAGAGCAGTGGAAAGTATCAGGGATAAAGAGGGGCATTAAATACTGATAAAGGCATCAATTCTCCAAGAAATGTAATAACTCTTAATGTATATGCACCTAACAATGGAGCATCAAAATACACGAGGTAAAAACTGATAGAAATGCAAGGAAAAATCGGTGAATTTAGTATTCTAGTTGCAGCCTTCAACATCACTCTACCAGAAAAATCATTAAGGATATAATTGAACTCAAGAGCACCATCAGCCAACTAGATATAATGGACATCTATAGAATAATCCACACCACAACGACAGAATACACATATTTTCAAGCTCATGTCGAACATTTGCCAAGACTGGTCACATTCTAGGCCGCTAAACACACCTTAACAAATTTAAAAGAATAGGAATTATACAATGTAGGCTCTCAGACTACACTGGTATAACTAGAAATCAATAGCAAAAATATAGCTAGAAAAATCTTAGTATAAAAAAGGTTAACAACACATTTCTATTTAGCACATAGATCAAAGACAACTCAAGAGAAATTTTAAAAATTTGACACTAAACTAAAATGAAAATACCAAAATACTTACCAAAATTGGTGGAATACAGTGAAACAGTACTTAGCAGGAAATTTATATAAAGCACTGACTACATATAGGGTGAGGCAAAAGTAGGTTTACAGTTGTATGTGAAGCACAGTTTATTCTTGCATTATTATTTATTAATTATTGTATTCTTTTCCATATGAACAACTGTAAATTTACTTTTGCCCCACTTTGTATATTAGAAAGGAAGAAAGATATAAAATCAATAACCTAAGCTTCCACATTAGGAAACTAGAAAAAGAAGAGTAAATTAAATCCAAAGTAGGCAAAAGAAAAAAAAATTAGACCAACGTCACAGAACTTTTTGGTTCTTTTCTTCTCAGAAGTTTATGCTTTCAGTTCTTACATTTAAGCCTTTAATCCATTTAGAATTAGTTTTTTGTGACTTGTGTAAGATAGGGGTCCAATTTCATTCTTCTGCATATGGTTATCCAGTGTTCTCAATACCATTTATTGAAAAGATGATATTTTCCCCATTGTGCTCCCTTGTCAAATATTAGTTGACCATATACGCATGGATTTATTTCTGGACTCTTGATTCTGTTCTATTGGTCTATGTGTCTTGTTTTTTGCCAGTACCAGACCGTTTTGATCTGCAGTATAGTCTGAAATTAGGAAGTGTGATGCCTCCGGCTTTGTTCTTCTTTCTCACGAGTGCTTTAACTTTTCAGGGGTTTTGTTGTTGTTGTCGTTGTTGTTGTTGTTGTTCCACACACTTTTTAAAATAGTTTTTTTCTATTTCTGTGGATAAATATCATTGGAATTTTTATAAGGATTGCATTAAATATATAGATGGCTTTGGGTAGTAGGGACATTTTAACAATATTCTTTCAATTCACAAAACACAGGATACCTTCCCATTTGTTTGTATCATCTTTGATTTCTTTCATCAAAGTCTTATAGTTTTCACTGTGCAGATCTTTCATCACCTTGGTTAAATTTATTCCTAAGTATTTTATTGTTTTTGATGCCATTGTGAATGGGATTCCTGTCTTTAGTTACTTTTCAGATAATTCATTGTTAGTGAATAGAAACAAAACTAATTTCTGTGTGTTGATTTTGTATTCTACAACTTTACTGAATTTATTGATTAGTTCTAGAGGGTTTTTTTGACAGAATCTTTTAGTTTTTCTATGTATAAGATCATATCACCTACAAATAATTTCACTTCTTTCTTTCTGATTTAAATGCCTTTTATTTCTGTTTCTTGACTGATTGCTCTAGCTAGGCCTTCTAGTACTATGTTGAACAGGAATTGTGAGAGTGGGCACACTGATCTTTTTCCTGACGTTAGAAGAAAAGCTTTTAACCTTTGACCACTGAGTATAATGTCACCTGTGGGCTTGTCATACATGGCCTTTGTTATGTTGAGATATGTTCCTTCTATATCTAATTTGTTGAGTTTTTTAAATCATGAAAACATATTGTGTTTGTCAAATGCCCTCTCTGCATCTATTGAGATGATCATATGATTTCATCCTTTATTCTTTTAATGGGGTGTGTCACATTTATTGATTTGCATATGTTGAATATTCTTTGCAGCCCAAAGAAAAATCACAGTTGATCATGGTGTGTGATTCTTCTAACGTGCTGCTGATTTTGGTTTGTTAGTATTAGTTGAGGAGCCTTGCCTCTATGGTCATCAGGTGTATTGGCTTATAGTTTCCTTATCTGGTTTTGGCAACAGAATAATGTTCATTTCAGAAAATGAGTTTGGGAATGCTTCTTCCTCTTCAATTCTAAGAGTTTGAGAAGGATTGTTGTTAATGCTTCTTTAAATATTTTGTAGAATTGGCCAACGAAGCCACCTGGTCATGAATTTTCTTTGTTGGAAGATTTTTAATTACTGATCTTTTACTCAATCTTTTTACTCATTATTGGATGGTTCAGATTTTCTATTTCTTTATTATAGTCTTGATAGATTGACTGTTTCTAGGAATTTATTCATTTCTTACAAGCTCTTTAATTTGTTGGCACATAATTGTTCATGGTAGTATTGTATAGCCTTTTGTATTTCTGTGGTATCAGTTCTAATGTCTCCTCCAGAAGACATATGTGATAAAGAACTGTTATCCCGAATATATAAAGAACTCTTGAAACTTGACAACAAGACAATGAACAACCTAACTTAAAAATGGGCAAAATATCTAAATAGATACTTTACCAAAAAAGACATACAGATGGAAAAAAAGCATATGAAAAAATGCTCCATATCATATACCATCAGGGACTGTAAAGCAGAACTACGAGATATTACTATACACCTAATTGAAAGGTGAAAATCCAAAACACTGATAACACAAAATACTGGGGAAGACATGGAGCAACAGGGACTCTCACTCGTTCTGGTGGAAATGCAAAATGGTACAGCCACTGTGGAAGACAGTTTGGTATTTCCTTATGAACTAAACATTTTCTTACCATATAGCCCAGTAATCATGCTCCTTGGTATTTATCCAAAGGAGCTGAAAACTTACACCCATGAAAACCCCTGCACATGGATACTTATAGCAGCTTTATTCAGAATTTCCAGAATTTAGAAGGAACCAAGATGTCCTAGAGGTGAATGGATACACAGTGTGCTTTGCAGACAATGAAATCTTATTCAGAGCTAAAAAGAAAGGAGCTATAAAGCTATGAAAAGATATGGAGAAACTAAATGCATATTACTAAATGAAAGAAACCAGTCTGAAAAGGCTACATACTATATGATTCCAACTATATGCCATTCTAGAAAGAGCAAAACTATGGAGATGGTAAAAAGATCAGTGGTGGTCAGAAGTTAGAGGAAGAGAGGGATGAATAGGCAGAACACAGAGGACGTTTAGGGCAGTGAAACTATTTTGCATGATGCTGTAATGACAGATATATCTCATTATACATTTGTCCAAACCCTTGGAATGTAGAACACCAGGAGTGTACCTAATGTAAACTATGGACCTCCGGTGATCATGATGTATCAATGTAGGTTCATTGATTATCACAAATGACTCTGGTGGAAGGCACT
The DNA here is from genome assembly GCA_004026545.1 of Mormoops blainvillei. Classification (NCBI taxonomy): domain Eukaryota; kingdom Metazoa; phylum Chordata; class Mammalia; order Chiroptera; family Mormoopidae; genus Mormoops; species Mormoops blainvillei. Next base: position 177,334 of record PVJD01000525.1, on the reverse strand, counting down.
GATAGTGGGGGAAGTTGTGCACATGGAGGTGAGGGCAGGGGTTATATGGAAATTCTTTGTATTTTCCAATCAATTTTGCTGTGAATCTACAACTGTTCTTAAAAAGTCTATTAATTTTTTAAAAATTGTGTTTAAATCCTTACTTGGCCACTTACTAGTTATGCAACGTTAACAAGTAACTTTAGGCCTTCATTTCCCCATAGGGCAAGAATGTCCATCTCAAAGAGTTGATATCATTTAAAAAAACTGATAATTCAAATAAAGTGCTTAACAGAGAACCCAGCAAACAGTAAGCACTTAAGAAACATCAGCAGTTTTACTATTATTATGATTTCTTTTATCTTACAGATGTGGGGATCTCATTGTCTTTCAAAGTATGGTGCTTTTGCTGACCAAAGAAGCAGGGGTGTAATGATTAGAATTTACTTGACACATTTTTCCCAGATGAAACTCGACAGACCTGTGGTGGAGATGTATGTAAGCTATCTCACTTGTTTGGAGAACTGATATGTACCTTGAAAAATTCCTTCTATATGAAATATTAATGGGTTGGGGTTTTTTCCAGAAAGCTACTCTGCCTCAAGGCTTCAGGTGTTTCTTCTGTTCAGGTTAACAGGTATTTTCAAAACTTTAGTGAGTTTAAAACTGAGATTAATTTTTAAAAAGCATGCTGTTTTTTACATGGCCTTAAAACTTGTTGCTTTGCTTTCTGCCTTATAAACTACAATTTGGGGGGGGGAAAAAAACTTTGAATTCTAAATGATGCTCACTGCCTTTTAACTCCTAAATTAGTTAATTTGTTTGAGGTGCAAAATTTGAATTAAAAAAAAGAACAAGATTAAGTGAACAAAATAATGAAGAATTACAAGAACCCAGCTGAAGGCATCAGCTGCCCAGGTGCCTTTACCTGTCTGTCTGGGGCGATCTGTTTTGTGTGTCACACAAAAATGTGGCTTTTATTTCGAAATGACAAGTGTAATGGAGTGCTTTGTGAAAAACAACTGCATTATTGATGGGATTTTGTGATAGAGTTTTACTGACAACTCAGAGTTATCAAATTGAAGACATTTTATACTAGGAGAAAAAAATAGCAAAGCTTTTAAAAACATACATTTGGGGGAGGAGGTAACTCTGAACTTAATGGAGTTTCTGACACTATCCCCATATGAGCCCAGCTCTAGGAGGTGAGCTCATTAGAACTTGTTAGGGTTACTTTTAAGGACTTATAAAATATGGTCTTGTTCTGGGAGAACTTGCCAAGCCTCAGTTAGTCTAGAAACCCTCTCTGGAGGGCAGGTGAGCTTCAAACACTAAATTATTTTAGGAGATTTTCTCATGCACAGTCCTTGGCAACATTAGGGGCTCAACAAATATTAGCAAAATTGAAATCCAAATTTTTAATGATCATCTTCCTAGCAGAAATGCAGCACCTAAAGACACTATTTATGGTTTAATGTGTGATGGTTACAAGTATAGCCTACATTACCAAGTAAGTATAAATAAATTTCTAATGACTTTCCACTACTTCTCACTAAACAGAGTTTTGTGTTGTCTTTTTCCCTCCCCTCCTTTCTTGCTATATTCTTTCCTTGCTTTTAATGTGGCTAGCAACACATACAGGAATTTTATTCTTTGTAGATAAGTCTCATCATCAGAAAGATTCTTGACTCTTTGGTCATAAGATAACAGAGTTGGGGGGTGAAGGGAAAGCCCATCAAGGGTGATTTCAGAAGCCAAGGGAGCCAATATCTTATCCACTGATTATGCAGGATGTGGCATTCAATTAAAAGTTTAATTTTATAATTTAGATACCGTAAGAAAATGAACTTAATAATTTATCAATTGACATTCAATATTAGTGAATTCTTGCTATAAACAAGATCATGTACTAAGTCCTCTTTTAACAGGGTACAAAATGGGGAGTCCCCAAAAATACTCCCCACAGTCCATGGTTGGGGGATGGAGGAAAGGAATGATACAGCTGTTAAGATACTTTTCATAACAAAGGCAAGTTGATAGCCATGTCTTTCCTGAAGGGAAGCAGCTGCCACCCTGGGCAAAAGGAGTACATGACTTTCAGGATATATAGTGACTTGTGACATAGCTGGGGGAAATTTAGCACCTGCTGTGTGAGAGGCAGGGAGGTGGAGGCTCCTGTGTCATGTGTCATGAGGTATGCTTGCCTTGACTAAAGATGGCTACATCCCTGAACAGTATTCAATGATAATGCTACATTAAGAAACACATCCATTTTTAACCTTCTTCTGTAAAGAAGTTTCAGTCCAAGGGAAAGTAGAAAGAACAAGCCTCCTTTACTAAAAAAGTATACTTTTATGTCTGAGGGGCTCCTCACCTCCACTCCAGCAGCTCTCTGCTACCTGCATAATTATTTGGAGAGAAAACAGTAGCAGAGAGATTTGCCTCTCACCAAAGAGCCATACACCATATTTTCTAGCTCTAACAGAAAGGTAGGGCCGTGTGATTAGTTCTAGTCAAATACTACAATTAAATGGAAGTTATGTATCTTCTAGGCTAAAGCATTTAAATGCAACTCTCTCTCTTCCTCTGCTGTGTCAGGCAACCTGAAGTTCACATGCTCTGGATGGCATAACTAAACTAAAACTGCCTACATGCCCGACTCACCATTTGGAAAGGGGCTGACCTGAAAAGATGCCAGACCCCAGAATATGTGCATATTAACCACCCTGATGTTAGAGTTGTTTGTTAGTGCAGCATACCTTGGCCTATTTTGACTAATACAAGCTCTATAACTGAAGAACTCTCTGGCTATACATAATTCTACTTGTTTTCTGAATCGATAAAAGCCATATTGTTAACCATATTCCTGACTTCAGAGTCAGAAGTTGCTACTTGAGGTTTAACATTAATTAGATTCCTAGATATCTTTCACTTCCCACCTTTATTCTACTACATGATCTTGGGTAGTCACCTAACCTTTTTTAGATTAAGATTTATAGTTGGAAAGACAGAACAGAACAAAACAAATCTTGCTCTACTGTGAATAGATAAAGGAATTACTAATAAAAAGGCTGGAAAAGTTCTTTGAATGTAAACTGATAGATACTTTGTTGATGGGTGCTGCAGGAATGCAGAATACTGTTTCTTTCTCTTTGAAAATTTTCAGTACATTAATGAGAAAACTAGTAATTACTATATCCTGCCATTTTCTGAAAGGTCTATTGGAAATGTGTGGGTTTGAGATGAAAGTAGCATTGTTTACTTAATTGAAAATTTTAAACAATGATATTAAGAAAAAGTATATTTTTGATTTCTAAGTCTTAGACTAGAACATGAAGCAATAAATTCCTTTAAAATGACTTACAAAATAGATGTTTAGTGAATAAAGGATGATAAAACCAAGCCATATGTTAAGTATTAAGGGCTCTTGGGGTTTGGACAGACAGTTTGGAGCTACCTTGTTGTATTTCAAAATTTATTTCTGGTAAACCTAACTGCCCTGGGCCCACAGTCATTCTCTTTTAAATACCAGCTTCATATAGAGCTGCCAGGTATCTTCATTTGCTCCTCCCCCTACATTCTCCATTCTTGTTCACCCTACTGCCCTCCCCCAGGAAGCTAATCCGTGTGGATTATGCAAACTGACTCCCTTGCCTAATGGTTTTTTGTTGGGTTTGGCCAGTGGGGAGCCTTCCCAGGTGATCAGAGGGAGAAAAATGAGGTCAGGTATTTATTTAGTCCTTGTCCTTTCTCTACAGGGTGGCCTCAAGCTGGCTGTGCCCCTTCTTCCAAGGTCCTGCTTCTCCGAAGGTGGTTGCGTGACAAAATTGTCTTCTCTGTGATCCTGGTAACCATGTTCTTTCCTTCAGCTCTTTCCTTCACACCAAGGGGGTGGTAACAGCTCTGTTGCTACTAACCCCACCAGGTTGGTGTATTATTCCTGTGGTTCCCTTAAACTCCACATAAACAGTTCCTCTGTAAATAAGTGCTTCTAATTACACTAATTAAAATGTGTGATTTGTTTTTTATCGAACTTCCATTTAACACATGGGACATTTCTGTGCATCTCCCACAGCACAACACTCAACTTTCTGCTTCTGTTTCTTTTCAAATGATGGGCAATGCCTTCTCACCTATAACCTCCATGTGCACAGACTCCAGATAAGAGCCAAAGGTGGTGTAAACTAAGAAATGATGTAAAGGGTGGGTACCAAGACATAGGACTAGTGTTTTTAAAGGGGGAGCACATTAAGGTTGGGGTGGAATTCAAAGATAGGGTCAATGTATTCCTTGCTAATAAAAACAAAATATTTATATTTTGATAAGATCTAGATTGATGTAATACATACAGATTCTCTTCTTCACTTTTCTTCCCATTCCATTTTAGCAAGGTAGTATAGATTGTGGTTAAAGCATGCAGTTCAGAGTGGTCTTTATAGTTAAATTCTGATTCTGCCACTTACAAGTTATATGACATTGGACAAGTTATTCCTCCCCTCTATATCAGTTGCCTTGTTTATTAAATGTAGGTAATATTATCATTTAGTTCCTAAGTATTTGTGAAGATTAAAGTGGCTGGTATAGGGAAGTGCTTAGAACCCATGCCCAACCCAACCCATAGTAAGTGATCTGTAAATGTTAACTATTAATATTTGGAACGAAAATAAACTTAGAGTTTATTTAAACTAAATCATGAGAGAAAGAAATAAAGGAGTACAGCACAAATCACTTGGCCAAGGTCAAATAGCAAAGATTAATCTCAGGTTTGTTCATTGGTATACTTGTGCAACAAATATTTATCTCACCAGTATAACTGTGATAACAAAAGTTCCATTAATTTGGCCAAGTCTATAAAAATGGTTAGAGCCAGAGTGAAAACTAAACAAACAAGTAGCACTAACAACAAACACAATCATGAAACAAAGCCCCGGATCCCACCTGTTCAGCTGTTTTTTCCCTCATCATGCTACCTACACATGGTACTGCCGGGCTGTCAGAATGCCCCCCTTGAATTTTAATCAGTTTCTTGTCTAACATCCTTTAGAAAATCCACACATATTATATGGGTACAACATTTAATGCTTAGATCTTAGTTTTTGGCTGATATGCAAAAATGAAAAAGAGCAAGAAATTCCCCCAGAGACTCCACAGATGTGCATGTGAAAGAACACAAATCTTTCCAAGTGAGACCTAGGGGGAAAAAAACCCAAAAACCTCAGAATAATTTATCTCTAAGATTTCCCCCTGGATCTACATTTTTTGAAAGTCTCAGATGGTATGTTTTGTGTGTGTGTGCTGGTTTCATCCTCATTGGTCAAGCCATCTACTTCTGGGGGTGCAGAAGTCCCACTGGTTGGGGAATTGTCTTCATCACTGGGGAGGGCAACATTTCAGTAAATCCTTGTTTAAGGGTGCAGACAGCTGAAAAACCCTTTAAATTTATAAGTGAAATTAATCACAGAATCCTGTAGGGTGGGTTTGATGCTACTCAAAGATTCCCCACTTGAAAATCTAATCCTTGAGTTAAAAAGTAGCAAATCCAATGCTCCACTGAGGATGGATGATTTGATTCCCCTGACCAACCCAGGAAGAAGGGTTGGATGAGACTTAATCAAATAATAAAACAGAACAAAATCTGTTTATTAACTAAGGCTGCATCAACATAGGACATCAGGAAATAATTTTCCAGGGAATTCGTGTTTGAAACAAGGCCTTAGAGGATAAGAAGTCTTAAATATTATTTTTACATTTTAAATTTACAGTCATTTTTTTAACTTGTCCAGCTTTAGGAATGGAAGTTGGGATATTTTTCAGGGTCCTGGCTGGAAGTCAAAAGTCTTGGTGTCCATTCCCAGTGCTAGAATTGCCTACTGGTGTTCTTGGGCCAATCACTCATTCTTGTGCCTAAGATTTTCTGTTATTGGAAATAATGTGTAATCTACATGTGATCTTCTTTTAACACACATCCTACTAATTTCTTTACATAGTATGGAGTTTGAGATTATTAACATTCAATTTGGGTTATAAAAATGTAATTTGTGTTTTAGGAACATAACTTGAGACTGATGAAGTACACCACTCCATGCTATTATTGGGGGGAATGCTATTTGGAATTCAAAATACTTTCCCCATATGCTCTATAAAGATAACAGTGAAAAATGGAGCTTTAAGTTAACTTTTAGATAAGCATACATGTATTACTCGAGCACATATTATAAATTATCTTAAAAATAAAATATCCTCATACATACTTTTACAAAATAAAGCTTGTTCTATGTTAAATGTTTTGTAAAGGAGTTACCAGGTATTATCACCCAAACTCCTGATATTTACATTTCATATAAACACACACACACGTCCTTTAAATGTTGAAAGACATGTGAAGATCCACATGTATTTCAATTAGTATAAACCTTTCCCTTTTTATTGAAGTGAGGACCACTTATCTTCACCTTTTTTCCCTTTTCTCCCAGTTCCTTTGCATTCAGTACATAGGGGTGGATCCAAGATTCTCAAGTCCACAGAGATTGTTGAGGTCAGTTTTGCCTTTCCCCCCACTGCTTGCTGCTTTCCATCCCTGACCTCTGTCTACTAAGGGAAGAGGTCCTAAATGTTAGAAGGATCAAACTCTATTATATAATCCTTACCTCAAAAATCACATAAATTTCTCTTGTAATAGATTTTCATCTTCCTAGCAAGGCTAACTATCTCTATTGTTCGTTCTAAAGTAGGTTAAGGGCTCTTTTAATGTGCTCTATGGGTGTTCTACAGACTAGTCAGATTGTACACACTTGGTCAAGACATTTGAAGACCCACCTCAAGTTCCGGAAATTTGCTGTTTCTTGAAAATTGAGCTTCTTTTGTAGGGGATTACTTTGAACCAGTTTTCAGATTTGATTTTTCGTATTATGTCAGTATCAAAAACTAAAAGAAAAGTATTCAAGGAGGAACCAATTCAATAAAAAAACTAATATATCTCCACCGAATATCTTTTGTTTTGTACTACTGAAGATTTTTCAACACAAGCTGGCTTCCATCAGCTTTGAGTGAGTGTGTCTTCAATTAAAGAGAGTGAGGCTGAGGACAAGCAAAAGATCTTTGCGGACAGAAAATCATCTTGCACTCAGTTAATCTGCAAGATGCATAAATGAACATTTTTTGTCATTATTTTCTCTTTTATTCTAGTCTTTCTTGCCTTGTGATGTTAAATGCCAGCTGTTCTAGTTGGAGTTCTTCTTAGAACTCACTGTGATGAACAAATCAAAACATCAAATCAAAAGTTATTTTATCATTTCCATATCATCTGGGTGAGATCTATGTAAGTCCCCAATTAACGAGTAATTTGCTTGTATGGAAGACAAAATAATGGCTTCCCCAAATGTCCACATCCAAATTCTCAGAACCTGTAAATGTTAATTTATATGGCAAATGGGACTTTTCAAATGTGATTGAACTAAATTAAGGATCCTGAGATGGGGACATTATCCTGGATTATATTTGGAGCCTTATCATAAGTGTCTTTATTAAGCAGTAGTCAGAGGGGGAGAGAAGATGGCAGCCAATTAGGCGGAAGCTGAGTCTGCTTGCTATTACCCCCAACTTGGATACTTGGCCGATCTTCTGAAAAATAAACTGAACGTTCAACAGAATCTTAGCTGATAGGAAATTTGGAAGCCAAGGAGTTTAGAAGACATTTCACAACAGGCAGTAAAGAGATTTTATAAGTTGAAGGGGAAATACCCCTTCTGTGTGGTGCCTGCAGCCACGGGGAGCCTACTCAGAGACCGCAACTTTGCGGCTCCCTCCCTTCCCAGGGTAGAGAATGCCCAGACCCTGCCTGGGAGTGACTTGGATACACAAAATCAGGGAGATGCGGGCTACACACACACACACACACAGCGAGCAGCACACCCATTGCTACAGCAGCAAACACCAACCGAGAGAGTGCCAGAGAGAAAAAGGGATACTATCCGTACCTGGTCGGGCAGAGGAGGCAGGCCACAGTCAGCCATGACTATGAGAGACTTTTGGCTTTTTGGAGAGGAGGTGTGTATGGAAAGCCAGACAGGGACTCAGTGTAACAGTGGGAGAGCCCAGAGAAACTTTTTTTAAAAGGGAGCTGAGGTGTGCTGGGCAGGGACCCTGTGCCCAGCTGCCCTACCAGCACGGGGAAAGGATTGAGGGTTTGGTTTGCTCCCACTGAGTGCAGCTTGGCAGAGGGATCAGAAAGGTGCACAGTAAGGGGATTTCTTGGCCCCAGCCTGGTGCAGCTGGCAGGCAGGAGGCTATGCAGAGTGGAGAATTAGGGACTATGTCTGCTGCAAAAGCTGTGGGCTGGGAACTGGATTGGCGGGAGTTGAGTACTTGTGATTATTTAAAGCCAGGGAGAGCTCCCTTCCTCAGTGGAGACTGAACCTCTGGGAAGGGAAGGATGCACTCAGCCTCTACCTCCTGCAGGATCGCAAGCACCACCAACAGGGAAGTTCTACAAAACAGGCAGGACAGGCTCAAGGACCCCCCCTACAGGTTGCATATCTGCAAGAGAAAGACAGAAAGAGAAACACCTACAGGGCCCATTTTGAACTTCTCTCAAGGAGACAAAATACACCGATTCTTAGGGTCCTATTTCGCTGAAGCCAGCAAAGCAGAGAGATCAGAAATCAGTGCAGTAAGGGAGAATCAGGGCCCTGTGCAGCCTCAGCTCGCGTACAGAGCTGCCATCAACACCAAGCAGGAAAGAGCTGACCCTGTTACCCAGATGGGCCCCTCCCTTGAAATGCACAGCTAGCTCATCAGAAACTATACATGGTTGGAAAAAAGCTGGGACAGACCAAGACAGGTGGTGTAGGGTCAGGGGGAACACACCCACAACTTTCCCAGAAGTAGGAAGAGGGGAGGCCTAAGGGGCCCTCCCTCCTAACTGCAACAGAAGCCTCCTCTAGAGACAAGTGAAGGTCGCTCAATTTTCAGGCAGTGCTGCCAGGAATTGGATGACCCACACTGGGACCTTGAGCTGACAGAAAGCCAGAGGCAGGTCCAGGAAGAGATGACAGAAGGCAAATACCAAATCTGCGGAGCTGAATTCCACATCATTCTTCTTCAGAATTTGTGTTATTTTTTAATTTCTTTTGCTTAGCCTTTTAATATTTCTTCTTTTGCTTCAATTGTATTCCAACTAATTCACTATTCTCTTTTATTTTTATTCTTTTTATTTAGATTTTCATGTTATTATTTTTCTGTTTTTTAAAGTGTATTTTATTGATTATGCTATTACAGATGTCCCAATTTTTTCTCTCCTTTATTTCTCTCCGCCTTGCACCCTCCCATCCCACCAGGACTCCCCCCATCCCTTAGTTCATGTCCATGGGTCATACATATAACTTCTTTGGTTTCTCCCTTTCCTATACCATTCTTAACCTCCTGTCTATTTTGTACCTACTGTTTATGCTTCTTATTTCCTGTACGTTTTACTCCATTCTCTCCCTCCCACTCCTCGCTGATGCCCCTCCATGTGATCTCCATTTCTGTGATTCTGTTCCTGTCCTAGCAGTTTGTTTAGTTTGTTTTGGTTTTTTAGGTTCAGTTGTTGATAGTTGTGAGTTTGTTGTCACTTTACTGTGCATTGTTTTGATCTTCTTTTTCTTAGATAAATTTCTTTAAGATTTCAGGTACTAAGGGTGTGGTGATGATGAACTCTTTTAACTTTACCTTATCTGGGAAGCACTTTATCTGCCCTTCCATTCTAAATGAAAGATTTGCTGCATGTCCCCTCCATCTCAGATGCCATTTCCGCCCCTTCCACCAATCTCAATGAATGTTTCTTCTTTAACTCCTTGGTTGTTTGACTTCCATACAATTTGATTTTCTGGCAGTTCTGGTGGTTTTTTCTTTTTAAATTTGTTGTTGTCCCTCTTTTGGTTGTGTGAGGAGGCAAAGTGTATCTACCTATGCCTCCATCTCAGCTGGAAAGTTTTTTTAATTTTATTTTTATTTTAAATTTCATGTTATACCATTTCCTTGTCTTACTCCATTTTGCTTTCTTCCTACCCTTTCTTATTTTTATTGTAAATTTTACTTTCCACCATGCTACACCTTGTTCCTATTTCTTACTCTTACTATTTCTCCTTCCTCTATCCTCCCAAAAGCATTCTTCCTTCCTTTGGTCAGCTCCCATTCTTTCTCCCCTTCTTATAATATTCTTATTTTCTTTCCACCTTTATAATTTGTGGCTTGTTTGAGCAGATATTATGGTTATTGCTGTTCTTCTTCAACTGTATTCCTATTTGTTCACTTTTTAAAATTTCAAGTCTCATAGGTTGCTTTTTACCTGTCTTACTCTATTTTGCTTTCCTTCTGCTCTTGCTTATTTGAGTTTGGAATTTTAATTTTTTACATTTCTTAGCCTGGATTCTATTCCTTCCTCTTATTATTTCTTTCCTCTATACTCTCAAAAATCATTTTTCTTTACTGTAGACATCTCACAATCTCTTTTCTCTTTCATATACTATTCTTATTCTCTTTCCACCTTTATTCATCTTTGCTCATCTGTTGTTGTTATTGACCCTTTTGTGGTTTTTCTGCAATTTTGTTCATTTTGGTTCACTGCTTTTTAAATTTTATTTCAAACCTCATGCTATACTATTCCCCTTTCTTACTCCATTTGCCTCACCCTTCCCTGTTTTACTTACATTTTAAATTTTATTTTCTCTCTTTCTTCACCTTGTTTCTATTCCCTACTCTTATTATTTCTCCTGCCTCTTTCTGCTCAGAATCATTTTCCTCTCCTTTAGTCATCTCATATTCCCTTTTTTATATCTTATAATATTCTTAATGTCTCCTCACCTTTATTGATCTTTGTTCAAATTGCTCTTGATATTGCTGATATGGTAGGGGGTATTTTTTCCAGCATGGGTTTGGTTTTCTAAGTAGTATTGCTTTGTCAACCAGCACCTGTACAACAGCATACAAGATGTGGTAGGGGTTGTGACTCCCAAGCAGCCATCCAGAGGGGAGAACCCACCAATGAATGAGCCACCAATAATCAAAGCCCAAGTACAGCAAGAGAGCCCACATAAACTGAATAAAGGGTAACCCTAGAGCATCCAGGTCAGGAGATCAAAGAGACTGCACCACTGAGTCTCGCAGAAGTCCTGCCACAGAAGTCCACCCCATGAAGAAAGACAGGCAAAACAAAGCAACCTAAGATGCACAAACAAACAAAGGGAAACCTAAAATAGGGAAACAAAGAAATAATCCCCAATCAAAAGGAAGGGAGGACTCCCCAGAAAAAGACCTAAATGAAATTGAGGCAAGCAATCTATTAGGCATGGAATTCAAAATAATGGTAATAGGATGCTCAAGGAGCTCAGTAAGAACTACAAAGGACTTTATGGGAGCTACAAGGAACTTAGTGAGGACTACAGCAGCATGAAAAATGACATAGAAACTATAAATAAGAACCAAGAAGAAATGAAAAATACACTAGAAGGAATTAAAACCAAGCTAAATGAAGCAGAGGACTGAGTCAGTGAGCTGGAAGACAAGGTAGAGAGAAATGCCCAGTCAGAGCAACAAAGTGAAAAAAGACTCAAAAAAGAATGAGGATAGCTTAAGGGAGCTTCAGGACAACATGAAATGTAACACATCCACATCATAGGAATATCAAAAGGAGAAACAAAGGAGCAAGGGGTAGAAAACCTGTTTGAAAAAATAATGACAGAAAACTTCCCTAACTTGGTAAGGGGAAAAGTCATGCTAGTTTGGGAAGCACAAAGGGTCCTGTCAATATGAACCCAAAGAGGCCTACTCCAAACACATAATAGTTAAAATGGCAAATTTTAAAGAGAGAATCTTAAAGACAACAAGGGAGAAACAGCTAGTAACATACAAGAGAGCTCCAATAAGGCTATCAGCTGATTTCTCAATAGACACACTGCAAACCAGAAGGGACTGGCATGAAATATTGCAGGTAATGAAAAACAGGGACCTACATCCAAGACTACTCTATCCAGCAAGGCTCTCATTTAAAATGGAAGGTGAAATAAAGAGCTTCCCAGACAAAAGAAGGCTAAAAGAGTACATCTCCACCAAGCCAGCTGTGTAAGAGATACTAAAGGGACTGCTATACAAAGGAGAAGAGAGAGGGGGGAGAGAGAGAGAGAGAGAAAGAAACATGGGTACGGAAAAAATGACAATCAGTAAGTACCTATCAATAACGTTAAATGTAAGTGGATTAAATGCTCCATCAAAAGACATAGGGTAGCTAAATGGATAAGAAAACATGACCCACATATATGCTATCTATAAGAGACCAATGTCAGAATAAAAGATCTACACAGGTTGAAAGTGAAGGAATGGAAAAAAATATTCCAAGCAAATGGACATGAAAAGAAAGCTGGGGGAATAATACTTATATCAGACAAAACAGAGTTCAAACCAAAAGCCACAAAAAGGGACAAATAAGGTCATTGCATAATTCTTAAGGGAATACTCCCACAGGAGTACATAGCGTTTGTTAACACATATGCGCCCAACACCTAAATATATAAAGAAAATCTTGAAGGAATTCAAGAAAGATATTGACAACAACACAGTCATCACAGGGGATTTTAACACTCCACTGTCATCAATGAATAGATCTTCCAAGCAAAGAATCAACAAGGATATTGTGGCACTGAATGACACTCTAGATCAAATGGACTTAATTGATATATTCAGAACCTTTCACCCGAAAGAAGCAAAATATACATCCTTTTCAAATGCACATGGAACGATTTCAAAGACAGACCACATGGTAGGACACAAAACAAGCTTCAACAAATTCAAGAAAACTGAAGTCATATCAAGCATGTGTTCAGATAACAATGGATTGAAACCAGAGACCAATCTCAAGGAGAAAACTAAAAAATGTTCAAATACATTTTTGAATGAAAAAGACTGAATAACATGTTATTATAATAATGAATGGGTCAATGAGATCAAGGAAGAAATAAAATAATATCTGGAAACAAATGAAAATGAACACACAACAACCCCAAACCTATGGGACACCAAGAAGGCAGTTCTGAGAGGTCAGTTCATAATAATTCAGTTCACAAATCTACCTAAAGAAGATTGAAAAATCTCAAATAAACAAACTAACCCTACAACTACAAGAACTAGAAGAACAACAACAAGCAAAGCCCAGAGAGAGTAGAAGGAAGAAAATAATCAAGACTGGGGCACAATTAAATGACACAGAGACTAAAAGAACAATTCAAAGGATCGATAAATCCACAAGCTAGTTCTTTGGAAAGATAAACAAAATTGACAAACCTTTAACCAAATTCATCAAGAAAAAGCAAGAGATAGGATCCAAATAAATAAAATCAGAAATTAAGGAAGAGAATGTATAATCAATACCACAGAAATATAAAGGATTGTAAGTAAATACTATGAACAACTATATGCCAACGAATTGGACAATGTGGGTGAAATGGAAAAATTTCTAGAACATACCATCTTTCAAAACTGAATCAAGAAGAAGCAGAAAGCCTGAATAGAGCAATAACAACTAGTGAAATTGATCAAGTAATCAAAAAACTTCTGGCACACAAAAGCCCTGGACCAGATGGCTACACAGGTGAATTTTACCAAACATTTAAGGAAGAACTAACTCCTTTTCAAACTATCCCAAAAATTTCAAGAAGAGATAAGACTCCCAAACTCTTTTTATAAGGCCAGTATTATCCTACTTCCAAAACCAGGTAAAGACACAACATAGAAAGAAAACTACAGGCCAATATCACTGATGAACATAGATGCTAAAATCCTCAACAAAATATTGGCAATCCAGATTCAGAAATACATTAAAAAGATCATACACCATGATCAAGCAGGATTCATCCCAGGGATGCAGGAATGGTACAAAATTCGCAAATCAAAAAACATAATACACCACAAAATCAAAATGAAGGACAAAAATCACATGATCATATCAGTAGATGTTGAAAAAGCATTTGATAAAGTACAGCACACCCATTTATGATAAAAATACTCAGCAAAGTGGGAATAGAGGGAGCACACCTCAATAATAAAAGCCATGTACAAGAAACTTACAGCCAACGTTATACTCAAGGGGCAAAAAGTAAAACCTTAAAAAAAACAAGGGTGTCCACTTTTACCTCTCTTATCCAATATAGTACTGGAACTTCTAGCCACAGTGATTGGACAAGAAAAAGGAATAAAAGTCATCCAAATTGGAAAGGAGGAAGTAAAACTGTCATTATTCACAGATGACATGATAGTGTACAGAGAAAACCCTATAGTGTTCACCAAAACACTACTTGACCTAATAAGTGAATTTGGTGAAATAGCAGGATACAAAGTCAATATTGAGAAATAGATGGCACTTTTGTACACCAACAATGAAATACCAGAAAGAGAAACCATGGAAAAAAGTCCCATTTACTATAGCAACAAGTAAAATAAAGTAGCTAGGAATAAATTTAACCAAGGAGGTAAAAGTCCTGTACTTAGAAAACTATAAAACACTGAAGAAAGAAATTAAGGAAGATACAAATAAATGGAAGTATATACAGTGTTCATGGACTGGAAGAATTAACATCATCAAAATGTCCATACTACCCAAGGCAATCTATAGATTCAATGCAATTCCTATGAAAATATCAATAGCATATTTCACAGATCCAGAAAAAATAATTTTAAAATTTTACGTGGAACAAAAAAAAGACCCCAAATAGCCTCAGCAATCTTGAAAGAACAAAGTAGGAAGGATCACAATACCCAATATCAAATTATTACTACAAGACCACTGTAATCAAAACGGTCTGGCGCTGGCATAAGAATAGACATACATATCAATGGAACAGAATAGAGAACCCAGAAATAAACTCAAGTCTATCTGGTCAATTAATATTTGACAAAGGGAGCATGAGCGTACAATGGAGTAAAGAGAGCCTCTTCAATAAATGGTGTTGGGAGAACTGGACTGGTACATGCAAAAAAATGAAACTAGACCACCAACTTACCCCACACACCAGAATAAACTCAAAATGGATAAAAGACTTAAATATAAGTCTTGACACCATAAAAGTCCTAGAGGAAAACACAGGGAGGAAAATTTCAGATATCCCACACAGCAATATTTTTGCTGATATATCTCCTAGGGCAAGGGACATAAAGGAAAAAATAAACAAATGGGACTGTATAAAACTAAAAACCTTCTACATGGTTAAAGAAACCCTCATAAAAATGAAAAGGGAACCAACCATACGGGAGAACATATTTGCCAATGATACATTGGACAAGGGTTTGATCTCCAAAAGATGTAAAGGACTCATATGACTTGACACCAGGAAGATAAACAATCCAATTAAAAAGTGGTCAAAGGATCTTAATAGACACTTTGAGGAGGACATACAGATGGCCCATAGACATATGAAAGGATGCTCAACATCACTAGCTATCAGAGAGATGCAAATTAAAATCACAATGAGACATCACCTCACACCTGTCAGAATGGCCATTGTTAATAAATCAACAAACAACAAGTACTGGTGAGGATGTAAAGAAAAGGGAACCCTAGTGCACTGTTGGGAATACAGACTGGTACAGCCACTGTGGAAAACTTTATGGAATTTCCTCAAAAAACTAAAAATGGAACTGTCTTTTGACCCGGCAATCCACTGCTGGGTATATACCCTAAGAATCCTGAATTACCAATTCACAAGAACCTATGCACTACTGTGTTCATAGCAGCACTGTTTACATTAGCCAAGTGCTGGAAACAGCCTAATGGCCCATCAGTAAATAAGTGGATCAAAAACTGTGGTACATTTACACAATGGAATACTACACAACAGAAAGAAAGAAGGAGCTCCTACTT
Source organism: Mormoops blainvillei (assembly GCA_004026545.1). Taxonomy (NCBI): domain Eukaryota; kingdom Metazoa; phylum Chordata; class Mammalia; order Chiroptera; family Mormoopidae; genus Mormoops; species Mormoops blainvillei. The sequence goes on along the minus strand of PVJD01000525.1, from coordinate 161,469 downwards.
TTTGTGACAGCATGGATAGAACTGGAGAAATTTATGCAAAGTGAAATAAGCCAGTCAGTGAAAAACAAATACCATATGATCTCACCTGTAAGAGGAATCTAATGAACAAAATAAACTAATGAACAAAATAGAACCACAGGCATGGAAACATGGAACAGGCTGAAAATGAACAGATTGGATGGAGGAGAGGGATAATGGTGGAAAGAAGGGGAAGGGGCTAGACAAAGAACATGTATGAATGACCCACGGACATGGACGACAGTGTGGGAACTGACCGTGGGAGCAGGGGTAGGATGGATGGAGGAGGGAAAAGGGGGAAATATTGGGACAGCTACAATACAATGATAATTTAAAAAATGATATTTTTAAAAAGAGGTAGTCAGAGGGACACTAGACTATGGAAGAAGAGAAGGTAATGTAATGATGGAAGCAGTCTTTGAAGATGGAGAAAAGTCCACAAACTAAATACATGTTGCTACTGGCAACTGAAAAAGGCAAAGAAATGGATCTCCATTCAGAGCCTTTAGAAGGAACCAACGTTGCCAATAGTTTAACTTTATTCCTGTGAAAGTGATTCCAGACTTCTGACCTCCAGAACTGCAAGAATAAATTTATGCTGTTTTAAACCACTAAGTTTATGGTAATTTGTTATAGCAGCAATAGGAAGTAAATATATCTGACATCTATACAGATAATTTTAAACTCTCATTTTGGATTCTTATCTACACTGATTATATCCACAATAACACATCATCACAAAAAATTAAATGAATATTTGTCTGTAAAGTTCTGAATCTTGGTTTTAGTACAAATCATGATGTGGTATACATATAGCTACCTAATTTAGAAATTCAGGAATCTCAATTATGTTTATTTTAATTATATTAATAGAGTATAATAATTTCAAGCTGTATATCATATATTTAAAAATGAAATATAACATTTTCTAATTCTGAGATTTTAATTTTATTTAATGCAAGAATCAAACTAGTAGTGAGTGTCAAGTATTTCATTTTTATCTTTAATAGCAAAGAGTGCTCAATGTACTAAAAATAATACTCAGTATGTGGAAAAGCAGGTAATCAGTTCTGCTTTTTCCAGTGAGTGCTCTAGAAAAAATTCAGCCTGTAAAATCTCATTGGGCAGCTTAGAAAATTACAAACAATTCACTAGGCCCTTACTATCTGACTTTCTGTCTAGCTCTGCCTAAGATCATGTCTGTAAAATGTGTTAAGAAGTTGCTTATTGTACCATGTAATACAGATCTCAAGTATCTCATCTCTGGGAACTTGAACTCAGTGTGGTTTTTTTAAAGTAATTTTTTAAAAGATTGTATTTATTTCATTTTTAGACAGAGGGGAAGGGAGGGAGAAAGAGAGGAAGAGAAACATCAATGTGTGGTTGCCTCTCACGCTGCCTACTGGGGACCTGGCCCGCAACCCAGGTATGTGCCCTGACTGGGGAATCAAAGCAGAGGCCATTTGGTTCACAGGGCGACGCTCAATCCACTGAGCCACACCAGCCAGGGCCAACATTTATTAGATATGTACTATAGACTCCATGGCGCAACCTTCTATGAGATCAAGGCCAAAACTTCTCCCATTTCCATACCCATAAAAGTTTTGTTTGCCTCTTCAAAATCCTCAATGAGTCTACCCTTCCTTAATCACAGGATAATAACTATCCACAGCATGTTCCTCCTTCCCAAGGAGATAACCATCATATCGCCATCACCACCATCTCCTCCCTAGTATTTGTAGCACACTTAGTTCTCAAAGAGCTTTTATTCTCATGACCTCTTCAGGATGAAAATTATTGACCTTTGGAGCAGGATATAACTTTGGGCACTTCATCTTGCAACGATTTTGTGGAAAAATCCAGGCCGCGTTATTATCCTCCCTGCATACCTCCGACAAACTGTGTTACTGAAGGTATGCTTAATAAATGTTTTCAGAACTAAGGGTTGTAAATAAGGAAGCTACATTTCAGAAAAGTTCTGTTTTCCCAGTATCAGGAAAGCAGAATAGCAGACATTAGAACTCACATCTCTCCATCACATGAAGGACCTTAAAAAAAAAAGCCTCCATGGTGTCTTAGTTAAATAAAAGTTAGTGATAGGATCAAAAGGCAATGATTCATTAAAAAGTATATATTCATTGACCTTACCTCACCATCTGTGAAGAACGGAGAAAAAAATAAAAATTGATATGCATCAACTTTTAAAAAAATCAACATCATAATATTGCCACTGGATGTTGACCATTTATTGTGGAAAGAGAAAGAGGAATTTAGCAATGTCACTGTAGGTCCTTTGTACTTTCTTTGTTCATTATTTTTTTCTCCGTGGGAAGCAGGAGTGCGGTTTCCTCTCTTTGGTGAAAATAAAGGCAGCCTGCCTTTCTAGATTTTTGTTTTCCTCACCAGCAGTTAATACAGGGCTAACCCATCTCAGGTTGATAGATATGTAAATTAACATAATTGTTTCTATCTGTAAAGGGAAAACCTGTTGTCAATAAAATGTGGTAAGTACTCTTTTAAAAGTCTTCCATTACTCAGAGCAAACGTGTTTAAGTTGCTGAGGACCAACAACGCATCTTGTTCTCTGTGGGAGATTCAATTCTGGATCCATGGAACACTTGGGTCTTTGAGGAGCTATTCATTATTTAGAAAAACAGGGGATTAAATTTAGGGCATTACATAGGACGCTCCCTTCTTTTTCCTGAAGATCTTAATTCAGATTGATTTAGCTTGATGAGGTTCCACAATTCCAGATAAAAGATTGCTAATATTCATTGTACTGCTACCTCAACAACTTAACGAGGTGAAAATTATTTGTTTGGTTGTTAAGATGAGAAAACAAAAATAGAAAGGCTAAGGAACTTAATGAAGCACTATGACATTGAAGTTAAGAGTTGGGACTTGAGTTTCATTGCCTTGAGTTCCAATCCAGGCACAATCATTAACTAGTTTGGAAAGAAAATTGACTCTTATCCTCAATTTCTTTCCTTTGTAAAATGGGGATGGAATTTGGGACTAGAACCTACTGCATTCAGTTGTTTTGAGGATTAATGTTAGACTATAACTAATAAATTATTATCATTAAAGTGACTGGGGTAGTAAATTTCAGAGATGGGGTTCAAAGCTCAAGCCCTCCTCATTGCACCATGCCGTCCTTTGGATGACATTCACAAAGGCCAGAATTTCTCATACTGATATGTCTAGGATTAGAACTTTAAAATGACCTTACTAGTCAATTTAAATTTGCTGTGGAGTGAGTTCCCTACCTACAGCTTGGGCTCCTGTTATGTCTTAAAATGAATGCTGTCAATGTTATGAGACCATGAGATGGAGGTCATAAGTCTCACATAATTTCATGTTCCAGGACAAGAAATAGAGCAAAAGGTACAAATGGTGTTGGACAAGAGAGAATCATCTACTCGTCCGTTCAGAAATCCATTTTGAAAGAGACCAGCGAGGGTAATTCTGTTATACATACACACGCATTGAGTCCATACTGTGTAGAAAAGACCATGCAGTGGAGAATATGAAGATTTCCTTAAAGGTCAAGTCCACCCTATTCTACAGCTCATTTCAGCAGGAAAGCCAGTGACACACCCAGTCTGAATCAAAGCACTCTGTGCCATGGATCTGACAACATGCTTTTGGAATGGGGCAAATGGAGATGAATGACAGAATAGAGAAGAATGGAGAAAAACTGACAGTGCTTCTTAGAAAAAATAGAAAATATTGTCTTCGATGTTAAAGATTTAAAAAAAGAAAAGACAAGATTGTGTTCCTACAATCTATTAGGCACTATAAAAGCTGGCTTTTAAGTTGGGTTTTGAAGTAAAGACAAAATTCAATTGTTGGGTACAGAAAGAATAAAATGAGAAGAGAAAAAACATATGCCTGGGGGGCTGAGAGCAGTTATGGTTTATATGGCACAGGGTTCCTTATCGTCTTGGGTGAATTCATATTTTCACATGAACTTTCAGTTACAGTCAATTTCAAGATTTGCCTTCTTGCCATAATATATTCTAAAACTTTATTCTAAATAATGTTCAAAATGATTTTAAGCTTTTCTTTTAATATATTTTTAGCATTTTTGAAAACAGAAAGTTACTTTTAAGTAAATACTATATAACACCAAAATTAATTTTAAAATCAGGAAATTGTTTCTATAAACATGATTTTAAAATCATCACACAGCTTTGAAAAGTTGTAAGAAATATTGCCTGGATCGAGTTTTTAAGTATTGTTCAAAACAATTTCCTCTTTTCAGCTGGCCTCCTTTACTGAATCATATTAATTTTTAAGTAAGTTTTAAAAAATCTGTCTCAAATTACTTAGAAATATCTCTCCGCTGGTTTTTGAAAATATGAAATTTAATTTTGATTGTCAACATACCTGATTTATTTATTGGTTAAGTTATACCTGATTAGGTGGGTTTTACTTGTCCAATTTTTTACAGATGTAAAAACTAAAAAACAGAGAGGTTAAGAGACTTTTCAAAGCAGTTCAACACTATGGGTAAGAGTGGGGCTTAAATTTGACTGCCCTGAGACCCAATTCTGGTTTCATCATAAACTACCTAAATAATCTTGGCAAAGTAGCTGAATCTCCATCTGTCTTGAAGCCATTTAAGTTAACTTGAATTAGTTATTGATTTTTTCCATTTATGCAGACAGTCTACACATTTGTTTGTTAAATCAGGATGAAGGAATACATTAACCAAATTCTCCCTTCTCTTTAACAAATCTTCAGTAAGAATTTACCATGAGTCATGTATTATACCAGGCAGTGGAGGTACAAAGATGAAAATGATAGATATCTTTAGAAACTTTGAAAATGTTTCTACAAATATTAATATCAAGCCAGCAAAATGATAGGTAGTGGGTCAACTGGGTCTCTGACATCAAAATAAACCTGGACTCGATAGTGTTCAAATACCTCTTGAACTCTCTCATTAGCTATTTGGTTTGTCAAAAACTTGAACACTCTGTCAAAACTACATTTCTAAATATATATTTGCTGCTCTAATAGAAAATTTTACAAAAGCGTATAAAATGTGTTTACAGCAACTTGCTGTCTTTTTATAGAACATTGTTAAGGAGCTCGAGGGGAACCAGTATCTGTCTGGTGAAGAGCCTGCCTTTTAGGGCAAGTTCCCTGAATACTCTGTGCCTGTTTTCTCATCTGTAATTAGGAGAATAGAAGCGCCCAAGTTAAAGGGTTATCGTGAGGTTACATGAGATTTGGGGTGTAAAGCAGTAAGTTCATAGATACTGGATTTTAAAAAGCTCAATAAACACTATCTTTTATTATTGTAAGTAGTTTTAAAACTTCATTATCCTCATATCACATGTATGAGCAGAATTATCAAATAAAGAAATTTCGAAAAACACCCTATTTGCCTTTGACTTATTTGATTAGTTGGTTTGTTCCCAATGGTTTTATTTGTTCATTTGTTTGACCACCTTGCTCTCTCGTTTCCTACCTTTCTAGGGAGAACTGGGTCATTTTTGTTACTTGATTAATGGAGGTTAAAGGTCAAACATTGTGGTCTGGAGCAGCCTCACCCTGGGAAATTAGCTCCAGGGCTGGGTCTGTCATGCTGAGATTGAAGAACCTACCTGCAAACCCATGCGACTTTTCAAAACCACATTGCGATGAAGTCATTCAGAGAACACAAGGTCATGCCGTTATAAATACATGCTTAAACAGTTTATTTTTAAAAGTATATATTATTATTTGCTAACGTGAATATATTTTAAAATATTTTTCTTGATTGAAAAGTATTAGCATGTCAATGTCTATACATATTATTTGGTATTTTAAGTTTGAATGTTACATTCTCCTCTCTGCTCCTCTTGTCAGAGGAGACGACCTTCTGCTTCAGATACTGGGTCCCTGAGGGCGGATGTATCAAAGTCCAGTCAGGAGACAGAAACTATCCTGTCTTTATAGATGGAATTTAATATAACGAGCTGCTAACTAGGTGTAAAGATGTTAATGACTGAAAGGGTAGAAAGAGAACTCTAAGGTATCACAGATGGAGCAACTGTTGGAAGCAGCTACAACCCCCAGGATGGGGAGTACAAAAGGAAAAAGTTGGAATTATTAACACTTAGAAACTTAGAAGTAATCTCCATGATGCTAAACCTCAGAATGTCAGAGGACACCTGCTAACTGGTGCTGGTGACTCTGAGATGGGGCTCAGAGACAAGTCTGGTTCTTCAAGTGTTGGGAAAACTTCTAATAGGATTCAGCTGTGGATACCGAAAGGCACTGCAGGGTGAAGAGGCTTTGCCTCATGATGCTTCCATGAATCAAGAGCAGAAAAGAAGCCCCAAAGGGAGCAAAGAGGAAGAAGAATTTCCTTTGTTTTTGCTAACTTCCACTAGAAGAGCTCCATATTATCAGGACCCAGTATACAGCCAGCTGGCAAAGCGATAATGTGGTTTACAAAGTCCCAGCACCAGGATCTCAGGGCAAAGTAAGAAAGAGTAGATTTAGAGATCAGAGACAATAGCTTAATAATTGGCCCTGGCTGATATGGCTCGGTGGATTGAGTGCCGGCCAGCAAACTGGAGGGTCACTGGTTGGATTCCCAGTAGGGGCACATGCCTAGGTTGCCGGTCAGGTCCCCAGTAGAGGGTGCGTGAGAGGCAACCACACATTATGTTTCTCTCCCTCTCTTTCTCCCTCCTATTCCCCTCTCTAGAATGAATGGGTAAAATCTTTTAAAAAATAATAATTGGCCCACTGGGAAACGTCTTATTGTCAGTGCCTGGTATAGCTCCCGCACTATGGGATTGAATAAATGCTTGTGGAATGGATATGTATGTACTGTTAGGTAAAGATGTGTAATTTTAATAGCTAACATCTTCTTAAAAGAACTGTCTTCATTTAGGAAAATAACCTGAAAGACTGCTTTCATTGTAGAAAGTAGGTCCCAATATTAAGTCTGGAAAGGGAGAAACAGAGAAATAGAGAGAAATAACCCTCTTGTGTGGGGGCTCAGAATGAGTCACCCCAAGATGTGCCTCAGTGGTATGCAGATTACTTTGAGCTAAAGGCAATTTAAGCTGCAGGCTCAAAAGAAATTGTGTCATCCCCACCTTTAACTGCCTAGAACTTGAATTAGGGGACTTGTCCATAATAAGAGAATATCAGAGATAATTTCTTTTCTTTAAAAAGATTTTATTTATTTTATTCTTAGACAGAGGGGAGGGGAGGCAGAAAGAGAGGGGAGGAAAACATCAATGTGTGGTTGCCTCTCACGCGCCCCCTGCTGGGGACCTGGCCCACAACCCAGGCATGTGCCCTGACTGGGGAATCGGAATCGAACTGGCAACCCTTTGGTTCGCAGGCCAATGCTCAATCCACTGAGCTATACCAACCGGGGATAATTTCTTTTGACCTATCTACGGGGCAGGGTAAATTTCTATTTACTAAATGCCTGTTATTCTTACCACCCTGCAAGGACCATTTGAAGCTCTCTGGTGCATTATCTCATCCTTAGCTCAGGATGTCATACACCTCAATCCACCTTTCTATCTCTGAATCTTTCATATATGTGGGTCTCTGACACTTTTGTCTATGCAGGATTCCCATATATACACAGGTATGAAATTCGGTTATTATCTCTTGCCAATCTGTCTCATGGCAATTTGATTTTCAGACTAGCCAGGGCACCTTGAGGGTAGAGGAAAATTTGTTCTTCCTCTACGCTTTCATAAGGAGTTAGTGGAAAGTGGAGGAAAGTAAGGTGAGAGAAAAAGTAAGCAACTGGAAGGGACAGGGGAGATCATATAGTTAAAGAAAAAAGTCCGAACAAACTGTAAGAAAACTGCAGTAGTCAGCAAAAGTTAATCAGTGAGAATTTCCTGGCTGAGGGATGATAGGACTTTTAGAAGTAGAAATGATAAATATTTGAATTTGTGTTTACAACTATGACTCTAATATAAGGTAAAATCAAATTTTCAAGGCATTGGCATTTGCTAGTTATGCCAGTTTACATCTGAAATATTTACAAGTAAAGGGGCTATTTGCTTTGGACAGCAAGATGATCCATGGATTGAATCAGGTCTGTGGAAGCCAGAGTTATAAGTTAGAGATAACTGGGAACATTGAAGCCTTCACAACTTCTTTGCCACCAATTAAAATTCCCCAGAGAGGCTGGGGTGTGAGTCTGCACAGTACATGGGGAGGCTACAGAAAATTTCACGAACTCTCAAAGATGAGAGGGGGCCCTCGCTGTATCCCACTAACATTTGCTTTGTTAGAGTGCACACCGTTTTGCACCTTAGCCCTAAAGAACTAAATATTTCATGAATATTTGGCTGAATGGCTCTATTTTTAATCAAAGTGTGAGTTCACTGAGATGATGTTTTGTTTGAATAGTCACATGAGCCCATCCTCCAAAGCTGTAGATATGAGCCTGGCTACACATAAACTCAGAATGAAGCCTGTCTCCCCCATATAAAATAGTAGATATAAAATCAAATAAAAGTGAGGTATGCAAATAATCACACCATGTTAAAGAAGAGAGTGAATAGCTCCTTAAACCCATTGGTTAAAATGCTTTTGTGAATGGCTTGGCTTATAATGTAAAGGTGGAAATGGACAGGAGAGTGGACTGGCTTTTGGGTTCAGTTTTCACAAACTTGTTTTTTAAGTAGCTCCCTGCCTCAGCTGTTTCACTGATAAAATAAGAAGGTTGCTTTCCAACCCAACTTTTCTGTCTATATGTGACTTATGATTGGGAATGCCCCAATTCTGGAGGCATATGGATTGAGGTGTCTTATTGTTTTCTTTTCAGTAGTGACAAAAATTTCACTTCAGAAAAACATAGCTCTTTCTCTTCTCCATCATTACAGTAGATGTGCCTCCAAACTTAACATTACAGAGAGAATATGTTTGTGATTCAAACCCAGGGTGATACTTCTATTATGCCTGTAAGTTTCAAGTTTTGAAGATAACCTAAAGAGACTGCCTAGTTCTTCCAGTCATCTGCCTACATATGTGATAGGTCTCATGATGCCATCTTTAATTTCTCATGAGGTTACAAAGGATATAATAACATGGAATATTTCTATGTTTCTCTTGTGCATTAATACATAGAGCTCAAAGATTACTGGGAAAGCAATGGGTAAATTTAATAGGCACCAATGAATTTCTGAGGGAAGAGGGATAGAGATCTTTATGTCTTCTTTATGATGTTCAGCTATTTGGATATCTCTGGTGGCCTGAGATGGCAGTAGGTGAGGTAAACTGACAAAAAGGTATCTTTTTTTAACCTCTCAAAGTGTGGTCTGGGGTCCAGCCAACATCAACTGGGAGCTGGTTACAAATTCAGAATCTCAGACCCTACTTTACAACTGCTGAAACAGAGCCTTTGGGGCTGGTGCCCAGGATGTTGTGTCTGAAAGCCTCTTCAGATGACTCACGTGCACCTAACGTTGGAGAAGCAATGTTAGCAGGCTGATTATACTTTTTATTTTTGCTTTATAAGGTGGAGTAACCAGGTCTGATTCAGTCTGGGGTCCCCAAGGAAGAAGAGAAGAAATTTTCTAGTAGTAACCGGGGTGAGAGTTCATATTTTTTGTCCAGTAAAGAAACAGGGTCTTATTTTATTCTCCAAGAGGTGAAACAGGATATATTTGATTATACTCTGATTCTATAGTTCTCTTGGGTTGAAAATGCAATCTTATAATTTCAACAATTAGAGTTCTCCAGTGTAACTTATTTAAAAACTCAAAACATAACGATGTGTGGCCACTGTTAGAGGTTATCAGACTTCTGGCATAAAAGTTGAGACATGTTTTATCTTCTGAAAACATGCACATTCTGGATGGTTGCAGAGCTCTGCACTTTGGAGGTGGGAATAAACTATTTCAATGTAGACAAGGAAGGCACAATACATGTTTACTCAAACTAGTATAAATAGTACCTAGAACTTGTTTCTTGAAAATGTTATTATTACACAAAAAGGATTTGCCAACTAGGAAAAAGAAAAATTATATTATTATTTTGGAAAACTGTATAGTATTTTTCCTTTGGAAGGGAATGCCTAAGCTTGTAAAATGTATTTACTTAGTGTTCATTATCTGCCTAGTTTCAAAAAGCATTTGAGGCTACTACAGAAATTCATGAAATATGAAGGATGAAAAGACAAAGCTAGTAGAAAAGGTAATAAAAGAATGTGAGATTTATTCTTTAGCAAGCTCCCTTTATAATTTTAACCACTTCACATTTTCCTACTCCAGCTTTATAAGACAGCGATTTAGAAAATTTTCCAAGAGTCAAACTTGAGGTGATAGACTCCTTTTTTTCCTACCAGAAAGGTATGCTGCAATGGGGCTCTTGTCAAAGGTACAGCCGGACAACAAGGTGTGCGTCCACTTGTCTTTGCTGCTCTTTGTTTTTAAGAAATATTTCAACCAGCCAGTTTTTTTGCCCTTCCTCCCACACTTAGGATATTACATTTGAAAATAATTCATATTCACTGAAATGCCAGTTATACTGGTTGGATACATTTTTGGGTAATCTTTTCCCTGGTTATGAAAGGAAAACATGATTGTTGTATGGAGACAATCTAAAACAATCTGGAACAGACAGAAATTAAGAAAACAAAATGACAATGATTTCATCAACTTATAGGTACCACTGTTAATATTTGGTATAGTCTCTCCCAGTACATTTCAAATGTACACTATGGAGTTAAAATTATTCCCTGAATAGGATTTCACAAACATTTCTATCTGAGTAAAATTTTATAAGCATTATATTTAATGGCTGCATGATATTCCATAGTCTGCAAATAGCATCGTTTATTTAAACATTTGCACATGGGGATATAGTTTAATCCCTATAAAAATAAATTGCAACACAGTTAATGTTACAAAATCCTCACCTAGGATAAATTCTTAAAGCCTTGTCTTTTCAGGCAATAAATGAGGCTGCCAGTTACTAATACAATGTCCTGTCCTTGCAAGGTAAGAAACATTTTTAAGAAAAGAAGAACATTGTTTCTAAGGTATGATTACTTTGGGTAAGTAAAAAATGCTATACATGTAGTCACATACATTGAAAGAATTGATCTAGTTTCCTGAGAGAAAACCAAGGCAATATTATAATCATAATTAAATGTTTTTCCTTTGTCAGCATTAGATGAATACACATGCCTCTTTCTCTCTCTCCTTCCTTCCTTTCTTTCTCATTTTGTAACTTTTTTCTTCACTCCTTCTCTCCTTATTTCCCTCCCTCCTTCTCTCCTTACTGCCTTTCCTCATCTGAGTGTTTCAATATTGTGGATTCTTTCTGGAATGAAACTAATTCAGCTGGGCCTGTACTACAATTCTCCAGTTCCCTTCTTACTCAGCATCTATCCATGGTAACAGTGAAAACACACTGCCCATGAAGGTGCTGACAGAACTGGAAGTGGCTCAGATGGGAAAGCATGTTTGGATACACTTTTTAAATGATGCTGCAATAACGAGATCTGTGACTCACAAGCAAAGCCTAGGTGCGTTGTGTACACAAAAGACCTGTTTGTTGTGTCAGGAAAGAACCGTTTCACTCAAACTAAACATAACCAAAATACCTTCTTAACAGTACTATTTAAAAAACATTTTCAGCCATGGCTGGTGTGGCTTAGCGGGTTGAGTGCCAGCCTGTGAACCAAAGGGTCACTGGTTCAATTCCCAGTCAGGGCACATGCCCGGGTTGCAGGCCAGGTCCCCAGGTGGGGGCATGGAAGAGGCAACCAACTGATGTTTCTCTGCACGTTCATGTTTCCCTCCCTCTCTTTCTCCCTCCTTTCACCTCTCTCTAAAAATAAAAAAATAAAAATAAAATTTCATGAGTTACTCAGTTAGCTTTTTGAATTTTTGATAATTTAATAAAATCCTTTTTAATATGACATTCTCAGTATGGTTCTTCAGTTTAAAGAAATGTTACTATAATAACACAACTATAATTCTCAGATGCTTTACTTTCTGTTAATGATATATGTGCACATCATGTGACTGCATGTAGATCATATGAATATATTATGGCTTAAAACTCAGAATTTGAATTTCATGGACCATGCTAAAATTCAATAAAACTACATTTGAATGCAAGGGGAAAAGAGCCACATATGGCTTGAATTTTCCTTAAAATACACATGGGATAGTTAAGGGGGAAAAGTGCTTGGGACAGAGTACATCTGGAGTTTTGCCAAACTCATACCATTTAAACAATGGTTTAAGGCTGAATTCAAATCCCAAGCAGATCTCTTCAATCTCTCCCAAAGGGTATAAAGTAGCATTTCAGCTTTGAAAGATAAAGCTAATGAAAATACTTTCAATGAGCAGAATGAGAATGCTGGACTTGAAGAAACTATTTTCCCTCTGGAATTCAAGGACGTCCCACCTCCATTTGGATCCCCACTCTGCCGTTTCACCTATGAAGAGATCATTACTAGTTTTTGAAACCATGTTTTTTAATTTCCCATTTTCAACACCAACTCTACCCTGCCCCCGCTCCCCCAGGCAGAATCACATAAACACAGTCACACAGTCTGATTAACACCAATATCACTTCAAATCCCCTGGGCCACATCATCCAAGCCCCGAGCAGGCTTCCAAAATATCATTTGTGCCCATTTCACAGTCAGGTACAGTGAAGAATGAAAATTGTTATCCAACAGAGAAGCCAAATCCCACCATGCTTTACAATAATCTCTATAATTTTGTGCATAGCAGAAATGGCAATTTTGTTGGTGAATGAAATTTAAGGGGATTTAGTAGTTTCGGTGATCATTGTTTCTTCTCCTAAGGCATTTTGTGTCCGTACTCTTTTGGAGGATGTTTGTACTAGGGCCAAGCAGGCAAATGTCACCTTTGAGTCCCAGGAGAGGTGTTGATCAGCCTTCCAAATGCTGCAATGCAAAGATGCTTGGAGTTCAGCAGTGCCACTTCCAGCTAACTGGCTCTGGTTCCTGTGGATGCAGCCAGCCCTCCTCCCTGGTTGGACTAATGCCAGTCTACTTAAGGAGATAATTGACCACAAGCCAGCCTGACTGACAGGCTTCCTAAGTGCCAGATACCAAATGTGTCTATCCCGGCCTTTGCAGGAGGGCCTGTTCTCCTAGGGACTGCAGCTAACATAGCTTCGCCTTCCCTTGGCCCTCGGCTCTTGTCTCAGCTTCTCAAGAAAATATAATCAAATAGATTTTTCCAAGTTGATTTTCTTCTACTTTTCCTTTAAGGACCCCCACACTAAAACTTTCTCTCCTCTCCTTGCTCCTCCCCATCTTTCTTAGTTCTGTGCATTCAGTGTAGCGGGATAGAGGCTAAGCAACTAGTTTTTTTCTATCATCCTGGAAACCAGCAGCGTAATTTTATTTCTCCGCCAGTACTTAGCATACCCAGAGTGATTTTATTAAATCTGTGAATGGAGATGGTCATAAATATATAAGTGCCTTTACTTCCAGCTCACTTAGGTCCAAAACTTACTTTCCCTCTACCCCAACATGTAGCTTGAGAGAGAGCACATGTGAGATCATATGTGATCACATACTCAGTTGAGAGGGTTTCCAAAATATTACCATCGGCTTATTATCATTATCTTTAGCAGTTCTCCATATACTTAGATTATTACCAGGACTATACATTTTTTTTAGTGGTTCGACCCCTACTTAAATATTTAAAATAAGCACTGACTCTGGTTCAGTGTCTTTGAGTGGGTGTTCTTAGACACATTGATACGAAGACCCGATTCTAGTCCAACAGTGAGCAAGGGCCTGGGGTCCCCCCAGTCCTGCTATCACAGAGGTCTGCCCAGAATAATCCTGCCACTCCCATCCTGGCTCCTGACAATACAGTCACCGTTAGGCTGCAGGTCCCATCTGAGTCAGGAAAGGTCTTCAAGGCAGCCAGAGTCCAGGGCTTTAATTGGGACTTCCCTTGGGATCCGAGTTTTGGTAGAAAGCTCCTCCCCGTGTTTATTTACATGAATCCCTATGTTCTCCAGCCTCAATGCCATGCACAGCTTCTTTTGAGTACCAGGGTCTCCTGCTGGAAGAAAACCTGCAGTGGAATCATTTCTAAGCTCACATTACCTTCTATTCTCCTTTCTCTCTCTCCTTACAGTAAAAACAAAACAACCATATTTTCCCCACAGGGGCAGAGGGGGTGCCACGGGGGTGTGTAGGCGTAGGAGTGGGTGCTAAAAGGGTTCAGGAAACCGGTGAGGGTCAATTATTCATCCTTCTCTGAGGCGTGGCCCACAGGCTCTTCTCTCCTCAGCAGAGGCGGGCACTTAAGCCAGCCTTCCACCTGCCAAACATCACTTTGGGCCACGCCCCTTTCCCAGAAGTGGGTCTGTAGGCATCGCTATACAGTTCACTGGCTCTTTCAGACAGGTAGAGAAGGAAGAAGGATGTTCTTCTGTAGAAACTCCTGGAATCCAGGACCTCCTTCTTCAGGCCAAGTGACTCCCCACCTCTAAATTAGGGGTCCCACCGAGGGTTTCCAGGCACCACCTCACCCAGATATGTGGACAAAGAAGCTAGACTCTCAAATCCCTCCCAAGTCTGTGACCCCCATGTCAGCGCCTCCCCTTCTCTTTTTTTGTCTTTCAACAACATCGAACTAGTGTAAAGGAAAACCTTGCAGAGACTCAAACTGACAGAATGGGATACGCTAGAATTGTGAGAGCCTCTAGTGAGGCAGTGGCCTAAACTGAGACGCGTTTCCCAGGCATGGCCAGAACTTAGTTGAACGCTGCAAGGGTTGTTGTAAGTAAGGGATGCGTGGAAACACCTATCTTTAAGAAGCAACCCCAAACCCCCCAGTATCATTACCGTGCTCACCTCATCTCGTTGGCCCTTCACTTTCTTCCGAGGAAAGGTTAGAGGAGTTTTCCATGGGCAGAGGGAAGCTGGTTCAAGATGGAGCCCTGTTCGCGGGTGAAGAGCAGAGGCTGGGCCGCGGTTTCGCTGGCCCCAGCGGGTCCCCCGCACCAGGCTGGGCCACCTCGCCAGCTCCCCGCGCAGCTCCGCAGTTGTTGCAGCCTGCAGGGTCCTATCGGGGAGCCTGGGCTGCAGGGCCGCGGACTCTCGCGGGCCTAGTACTCTGCGGCCCGGGGCCTCCAGCTGGCGCCGTCGCCGAAGCCCAGCTCTCCCGGCGCCTGCGCGCAACAGGTCCCCAGGCCTCCGCGGCGGGGCCCGACCTCCTCGTTAAAGTGGCTGCGACTGATGTGGCAGCATCCCGGCGCCAGCCCCTCAGATTTAAGGGGGTGCAGCTGGGTACCCACCCAATGGAACCGAGTCCCCAGTCGAGACCTGCCTGGAGGACCTCAGGAAAGGGAAAAGGGTGTTGGGTGGTGGTGATAGTGTATTAATGTGAACTTCATGTACGAACAACAATAAAAATCACTGTTACTCCCCCCCCCCTTTGGTTAATTCGGTTTCTAGCACTGAGGTGTACTAGAGCCCAGTTAGTATAGCAGATAAATGCACCAACTGATAAAAGGATCTGTGGTGGTAACGTGTCCTTGCTGGTGGCTAGCCTGTGAACTCACCCCTTTGAAGCTCTGATGTTAAGAAATAAAGGGGACGGGAGGATTTGCGAAGTCGTCTGACTGCGCCATGGGCCCTCAGACCGCGGTCTGGTCTCTTGAGAAGCGAAACACTTTCACACCAGTACCGGCATATTCAGAGAGAAGCTTTAATGGAGAACACCTTGTACAACACTGGCAGACATGAACTTGTCACAAAATCACAACCCGAACGCGGCGCGGACACAAACCGGAGGTAACTGACTTAGAGGCAAAGAACCACCGCCTCCTCCCTACCCGCCCCCCTTCGTTCCCGAAGTTTGTTGCAAGTAAAGTGCTATTCCTGGGGCTCAAAAAGGGGAAAGGAGCAACAGCGGCAAGCCAAGTTTCTTTTCCACTCACATTGACGGCAGCGTGCAAAGGTGACCGGGTCATCCTCTGGCATCTGTCTCGACCGGACTGGAAGGCAAAGACCGCAAACCGCTCCCGGAAGCCTTAAGAGCAACACTGTCCAGTGATGTGGAAGGTTTTTCTTGCATTCATGAGTTAGGGGACAAAATACTGTAATGCAAGTAATTGTTTTTCCCTTTAATATCTCAGATGGAATAGGTCGTGAGAATTCATATTATTTTGGGGCTTCTAAACGGTTTCACCCGATTGATACACAAACGAATTGCAGGTAGAAGTCGCCTTTTACTGTCTCTTTGGTTGTATTTCCCGAAATTTACTTTTGGAATCTGGGGCTTTGCTCTTTAAGCCGCTGCTGCCTTTCTCTTTTGTGCAAACTAATAGCTTTAGCTTTTCTCCTATCCTTTTCCACCCCCGGGTCAGAGCCAGGAAACTTAAATATTTCCCAAGATCCTTCGTGGGGTTCCCAGTGCCCCATAAAGCGTTTTTATTCATAATAGCGTTTCCTTGCCCTTTTCCCTGACCAGGAAAATAACGATATCAAACCCTCCCTCTTTTCCTTCTTAAATAAACGAGATATCCTTAGTGAATAGCTGTTTTGTCTGGAACGTTCCACGAGAGGCAGCTGCCCGGATATGAAACCAGCGGACAGAAACTTGGGGACTGAGGTTTATTTCAGCGTCACTCTCTGTTGCATTTCTCCCCAATGTTTAGATGCGACAGCTTCTGGTCCCAGGAATAAGAGTTGAAATCCATTTCCAATTTGCCTGCTAATGAGGCTTCCCCAAACTCCTTCGTTCCCTCCCCCCATAACTTATTGATTTATAATATTAATTACAATAGAAACTCTTACCTGAAAATTGACTTTCATTAATCTGATTGTACAACACAGTATAAACACAGACACCAGAAGTGTTATATTTATTCAGACAACTGGAGAATCCACTTTCGGGTTTGTTTGTCTGTTTAAATACCTTCCACGCAAAGGCTGGGGCTCAGGCCGGCCAGGTCAGGGCCCTCTCTCCCCGTCCCGGGTCCAGGTCCGGGGACCAGACGTCTCTGCGTACTCGTCTCCCCACTTAGGAGTGCACCAGTACCGAGTGCAGGGAGCCCCCCTTGCTCTCGGCCGCGCTCGCAGCTGTGGGCTCCCGCAGGGAGGCGACGGGCGAGGCGGAGGCCGTCGGGCACACGGCAGAAGGCGCGGGTGGCTGCTGTGCGGCTGCGGGTACCGGGAGAGCCGGCGGCAACGCAGCTACAGGCGGCAGTGCCGGGGTCGGCTTGATGGGCACCGGCACCGCAGGCAGGCCCTGGCTCGCCGAGTGGCACAAGGCCTTGACTGGCACCCCGAAGGCCCCGTAATCCGGGCCCACAGGTACCCCTGCGGCGGCAGCAGCCGCGGCGGCCGCGGCCACCGAGTCCACAACCCCGACGTGCGGCCACACAGAGCCGACGACGTTGCCGAGCTGGCCCGGCACGGGATAGCCCAGGTGGTGCATGACCGAGGCCAAGGGCAGCCCGCCGGCCTGCAGCACGCCCTTGTAGTCACGGCCGATGATGTTCTCGATGGCGAACGGGTGCTTGAAGCCCGACGTGGAGGCGGTGGCGGCCGGGCCCAGCCCGTAGGGCGGGAGCTGAGACAGACGTCCCACGCTGCCCACTGCGGCCGCCGCCACGGCCGCCGCCGCCGCCACGGCCGCCGCCTCCTGCATCTTGCCGGGGTGAGCCGGCTGCTGCGGCTGCTGGGCCGGCGGATGCGGCGGCTGCGACGGGAGGTGCGGCGGCGGTTGCTGGTGAAAATAATGCACCACGTGCGGCGGGGGCGGTGGCGGCTGGGGCGGGGGGTGATGATGGTGGTGGTGGTGGGCTGCAGCGTGATGGTGGTGGTGGTGGTGCGGGGGGTGCGGGTGATGGGGGTGCAGGTGCCCTCCGGGCCCAGCGCCTGGCGAGCCCTTGGCGCTTCCCGCGTGTAGGTGAGTGTGGTCCGCGCGCAGCACCTTGAAGCGCTTTCGCCGCCTCAGGAAGCTGCCGTTCTCGAACATGTCGCCGCAGTCAGGATGCAACGCCCAGAAGCTGCCCTTGCCGGGCTGGTCGGGCCGCCGCGGGATCTTGATGAAGCAATCATTGAAGGAGAGGTTGTGGCGCAGGCTGTTCTGCCAACGCTGCGTGTGCTCGCGGTAGTAGGGGAAGCGCTCCATGATGAACTTGTAGATGTCGCTCAGCGGCAGCATCTTCTCCGCCGAGTGCTGGATGGCCATGGCGGTCAGCGAGATGTACGAGTAGGGCGGCTTTTGGTCGCTGTACGAACTCTTCCCCGGCCGCGGCATCGCCCCCGGCGCCTCCACCGCCCTCTGGCTCCGCAGCCCTCTCCCGAGGCCTGGTAGTCTCCGCTAATCCCCACTCCGCCAGCCCAGTCCCGCCACTCGTCCCTGTCTCCCCCTAGACGCTCTTGCCGTTAGTCTCCCGCCTTCGCTCAGCTGCTTGGGGGCTCCGCGATTGGCCTCTTGGGCCAGTTTAGCTTTCCGCTCACAACTTCTGGCCCCGACGGTCGCCGACCGGCGAGCACAGTCGAGGGCGGGGCGCGCCAGCTTCACCGCCACCCTCGCGGCGTCTACCAGCGGGTGGCCAGAGACTGGGCGCTGGAGCCGGCGTTGGAAGAGTGCGGAGGCGCCGTGTTCCCTTTCCGGGTTCCTCCTTGCTTTCTCTCGGTCCGAGGGAAGCGCAGGGCAAGCGGGCTGGGAGGAAGGGCTGTGGGCAGTCAAGGCTCTGGCCCTTTAAATCCGAAATGGCATTCGCTGCCCCGGAGGCCGGAGGTGGTGACACCTACCCTCCCAGAGAGCTGCCCCCGACCCGCCACTTAGTCTTCTCTGGAGTTCCCGTTTTCCTGGAGGGCCGAGGCGAGGTAAGGAGAAGGAAGCCCGGCTCCTGGCAGCCTGCGTGTGCCTTCTCTCCGGAGGCTCGTGGCAGAGCCGGGGATAGAGCTGTAGACGGTCGCTTGAGGGGAAAAGTTTGGCGGTTTCTGCAGCCGCGGCGCCTGCAGGCACCGAGGAGGGGCGGGGGCGCGGGCGCGCGCCGCGGGCCTGAGGGGCGTCTGCGAACCCCGGGAGGATGAGAGGCCAGCGGAGGCCGGCTCAGCGATCCGCGCGGCAGCTGCCGCCGCTCTCCCGGGCCCGTCTGGAGCTGGAGAGGCGGCGGCGGCGGCTGTGGCAGAGACGCGCTCTCCTGGCTGCGTTTTGTAATGGTCCCCGAGACGCCGAGACCCCCGCAGCTCACGCTTCGAGACTATCACATGACCGAAGCTGAGGGACTCCGCGCCGCCGCCGCGTCTCTCGCAGAAGAAGGGGCAAGAAGGCGAAGTGCTTCACTCCCGCCCCCACCTCTGTCCCTGTTCAGGCGCCCCCACCCCGAGCATTCACCACCCGCTCGCAGCACCCATCGGCCGCGGAGTGGGGCGGGGAGCGCAAGCTGTTCGCAGAGGGTGGGGGGCGCAGCGCCCGAAGCGGTCCCCGCGGCTGCACCCACCCGAGTCGCGACGCACGGTCGAGGGGCACTGGACCCTGCCTTTTCTCTTTTCTCCTGCCTCCTCCCTCCCTTTAACTCTTTCCACCTACCAGCTGAGCTTCTCTCTACTTATACTACCTTCCTCCGGGGCTAGCCACTCTGGGCCAAGTTCGAACTGTGACCTCAAAGCTTCTTCTTTGCAGGAAATCCCAATACCTGGAAGGCTGGAGGAAAAAAGCTCAGGGGGAGGAGAGCCGGGGACATTGCCGTCAAATGCTAACTTCATCACAACTTTATTGTGCACCAACTGTATGTCAGGCCCATTGATATCTCAGGGTACGAGGAAGCACTAGACAGCTCTCTGCGCTCCAGGACCGCGCGCGCTCTAGAAGGAGAGCTGACAGCAAACAGGAAATTAGTATAGGTACTAAGGGATTGGTCGATAGAGGCTCCACCACGATTCTCAAGAGAGGATGGATGGGACAGGGTGAGGCATTTCTCTGAGGTGGTGACGTCTGAGCTGGGGCCAGAGGGAGGAGTTGGTGGCTCAGAGGTCCCACGACCTGGGTGTGTCGGAACGAAGTCTTTGCTATTCTTAGCACGTCGAGGGGAGTGAGACAACTAAAATCAAATAGGTCAAAATGATGAATTCACAGGGCCCTAGTGTGACCTCTACGAAAAAAGTGGAGGAGCCGAAGCGCTGAGATCTGAGTGCTTGCTGTGGTCTGAGAAACAGGTTCCTGCTCCGCACTCATCTGCACACCCAGCGGCGAATCCCAATCGAATGCAGCGAGAACCCAAAGTTATATTCTGATTTTGGCTACCAATGCCCTTGGGCTGCGAGGAAAAGCAGAGCTTAAGGAAAAAGACAATACACAAACAAACAAACCCAAAAAACTCTCTTCCAGTCTCTTGGACTTCAATTTCATTATCTGTAAAATGAGATGTCTGAAACTGGAAATTTCACGGGTACCTTTCCAGTTCCGCTAGTTAGGAAAACAGCTCTTAGGGACTATGGCTTACGCGGTTTTTAACTTCTTTTTCATGTCTAAATCTGAAAGCAGAAGGTGGTTGGCCCAGACCGCTTGGGAGACTACCTCTTATCCTCCAACCGTGGTGTCACCAGGTCGCATGTTTTTAGCTTAAGACTTTCGGTGAGCCACGAGAGGGGCTTTCTGCCTGTCCGGTCCTAGGATTGCAGTGAGCGGGGCAGATTCATAATTTTCATCTTTAGTCGGAACTAGCTTTCTGACTAGTGCTATTTGGCCAGTTTGCCTTAGGCCAGCAGCCATTTTAGAATAGGTAAAAACAGTTTAGGTAAAGTGTGCAAGAGGACCCCGGGTGGGGGTGGAGGGTGGGAAGCAGCCTCTTAGCCTGTCCTAAGTGAAGGAGACACTTTCAGAGTTGGTTACTTTTGCCTTTACTCCTGGCAGGGGGCGTTCCCTCCTCCAGTGGAGGGTTTTTTTGGGGGGGGGAGCGGGGGGAGGAGTGATTTTTGGTTCGATGAGGTAGTTTAAGCAACTGAGCATTAGACGACCTCCTCTCCTCGAGATGTCATGGAGGAATTCCGAGGGCACCCACAGTTACAGTGATAGCTAGAGCCCACTGGGGCCGGGTATACCCTTCTCTCTTGACAGATGTGGTTCGAGAAAAGCCGTGTCCAGGCGCAGGAGCCGCGGGTGGGAGCTTGGCGTGCTGAGCGCTCAAAGGATCTTTCTGCCTTGGCCCCGCACGCCTAGAGGTCAAAGGCATCTTCTGTTGACGTCTGGCGAGAGTATCTTTTCCGTGGGTTTCAGGATAAACAATGCCTCCTCCTTGGGAACAGTTCAGGGACATTCCCGTCGGGCAAGTGGGCTTTGTGGTGTCTGGGTAGAGTGCGAGGAGAGGGGCCCTTGAAGGGCGCGTGGAGTAAGCCTAAACGCTCGCAACCTGGACACTAAAAAGCTGTGAGCTGGTCACTCACAGGTCAGCACGTTGCAGCCTACTGACCTGCCGCTACCACCTCGGCCTCCGC